>SEYY01000883.1:20000-40000 GCA_009176605.1 Armadillidium nasatum
TTTGCTGATTATTTGCACATAGTTATTTTGCTTAAGTAAATGTGCAGTTTTACCTAGTGAGTATCTGTACATAAAATCTTTATATTGCTACGTGGTAATGGCCAAGATGATTTTCCTTATGATCATTTAGAATAATGTTTTTATGTAAGTTTAAGACCGTATTTTGCAAAAAAGGGGGATTATTTTTTAGTCATATATTTACCATTTTAATGATCAAATGAATTTTACCTATTTATCTTGTGGTTAATTCTATTTGTAAACAAACCTATTTCCGTACTATGGTAAACTTTACTAACACATTTCAAAATCTCTAAGTATTTTGTTTTTCTTTTACTATATATATATATATATATATATATATATATATATATATATATATATATATATATATATATATATATATATATATATATATATATATATATATATATATATATATATATATATATATATATATATATATATATATATATATATATATATATATATATTATATATATTTAGTAACATTTTCATGAATTTTAACATTGACCATTTAAATTGAGAAATGCATGAAATTTATCAACTAGCCAGGTTTAAAGTTGGCATATTTTTATCCAAATGCTTTGAACTTAATATGTTCCTAGTCAAAAAGAAACCTTAGATTGTATATGGAATTAGTATGTTACAATTTTTAAATTTTTTTTATTATTTTTGTTAACCACCCAGTATTATTGAAGTAGGTTTTATCAGATAAAGATTTTGAAAAGTGTTGGCATGAAATAAATTAGGTAATTCATTTTTTGAAACAAAAGTTCAAAGTTTTTAGTTTTTTATACCATTCATGTATTTTAATACATATTTTTAAATAATATGCTATTATAATATATGAAAATGGAATATCATTAAATGTGTTACGGATATTCATTTTACCTTCTGGGCTTATTGGGTAAAAATTTAGGAACTCAGAATTTTAATTAAAAAAAAAAAAAAAAGTTATTATTGTTGAATGAATGTGCTATAATTAACTTATGCAACATCTATGCTTCCGGGAGAAAAGCTTTGGTTTTACCACAGAATGTGTCATGGTCTCAAATTGTTTTCCAATTTACCTGATTATTTAATCATATATATATATATATATATATATATATATATATATATATATATATATATATATATATATATATATATATATATATATATATATATATATATATATATATATATATATATATATATATATATATATATTATATATATATATTTTTTTTTTTTTTTTTTTTTTTTTTTTTTTTTTTTTTTTTTTTTTTTTTTTTTTTATCTATTATTATTATTTTTATATTAATTTATTTCAAAAAAATATAATATATATATATATATATATATATATATATATATATATATATATATATATATATATATATATATATATATATATATATATATATATATATATATATATATATATATATATATATATATATATATATATATATATATATATAGACATTTAAAAACGCAACTGAGACATTACCTCTGTTAAGTTTTGAACTTTTTTAATCATCAACCCCTGTTTTTGAATCAAGTACTTTGTTTTTATTTATTTTTATTATTGGAGCATTTTTAGTGCTTTATTGTTCTATAATTCAAATTTCAAGTGTTTATCTTTCTTTTTAGTTTTAATATACGTAATATCCAATTTTTTGTGGTTCTTGTAGTGCAGTATATACTCTAACTTGTAATTGTCAGACTTTCAGACCAAAGAAGAAATTTGAGCCTGGTACTCTAAAGTATTCCCTCCATAAGCAAGCTCAAGCTTCCCTTAATTCTGGCATTAACCTTAGGCATGTAGTGAAATTACCACCTGGAGAAGATCTTAATGATTGGATTGCTGTTCATGGTAATTATTATTATTATTATTAGTATTAAAATTTTTATTGTAAAAAATGTTTTTTGGTACTTTTCTTTCCTTTGTGACTTGTTTATATATTAATTTTTGACTTGAATTTAATATCCAAATATAAATCTTAATTTTGCAGATACTAATTCTTTTTCTTTTTTTTTAAAAAAAAATTATTTATTTATTTATTTACCTTTGTTCCTAGTTTACCAGGGTTTGGAAAATACTGATAATTTGTTTGAAAATAAGAAGGGTTAGAGTTGAAATATAAAAAAAATGTGACTTCGATTACAGGTAAAATTGTGTTCATGTTAAATTTTGGTCAGTTGCAATCGTCACACCACAACTTTTTAATAGTTTTCTGTATTTTAATTTTAAAAAAATAATAATTCTGTGGTGGAGAATATCACCATGGGCATCGGAATTGTCTGATCCAAAATATTTGAAACCTAAATAAGAATTGAAATCTCATGATCCCTAATAATTGGAATTGAAACTGGAATTATAATCAGAAATTGGTGTTGAAGTGGGATTATTATTTATCTTTTAATTGAATTTATTGTTATCAACATCAGTAAAAAATATTAGATTTTCTGCTGAATCTTTTTTTGGCAATAATCAATTTCAAATAAAACTTTTTCAAGTAATAATGATTTATATTACAATAGACAAGGCCACAAGGTACTCTTTAGTTAAAAAATTCTCATTTAAAGACATATTCTTTTAGTTTAATTTTTAATGATATAATGCATTTCATTAATGCTTTCCTAAAACACTTATTTTACATTGTATCCTTCTATATTCCTTATAAGTATTATTTTACACGCTAATTCGTAAGGAATGTGTGCTAAACAAGAAAACGGCTAAATAATTATGGAAAATTTCTCTTAAGAGCTTATATTCTTCTTTTGTCTTTTCTTTTCTACTGCAGTTTCACAAGAAACACACAAATTTATATTAAAAATTAATGAGATTTATTATCACAAGAAGTATACACAAATTTTTATTAAAAATTAACAGATATTATCATTTATTTATTTTGCATATATTTTTATATTATGATACTGATACCGTAAGTATTGCTCTCAAATAGTTCAAGTTTTTAAGGTACAAAATTTCATCGTTAGTTGTCAGCTTTTAAAATATTTCTTGAATAACCTCTCATAATGATAATTCTACAGCTAAAACTTTCATACCTACCTAATTTTATCACCATATTAGTGTGTCAACACTACTTGGTAAATTTTTAATTATTTATCATAAAAATGATTATTTTAAATGAGAAAGCATTACATACTTTTAAATATTTCAGTTGTCGACTTCTTCAACCGTATTAATTTGATATATGGAACAGTTTGTGAATACTGTACTGTGGATTCTTGCCCTACAATGTCTGGAGGACCCAGATTTGAATACCTTTGGGCTGATGGTCAAAAATATAAAAAACCTACATCTTTACCTGCCAATCAGTATATTTCGCTCCTTATTGATTGGATAGAATCTCAAATAAATGATGAAAGCATATTTCCTGTTACCGTAGGTAAGTGTCCTGATTGAAAGGCAAATTTTGTCTTCATTCACTCATATGTAGGTGTATTTACACCTAAATTACAATATTTTAAATCTGTTCATATGCAAAAAAAAATTTACAATAGGTAGCTTACTCTCCCCCCTCCTCATTCAAGTAAATTAGAGTGAGAGTTTTAGCAGACTAAAAAACTCTATTATTAAATTACATTTGTATAAAGAATTCCCATCCTTGAAGCTTTAGTTTCTGTTTTATCACATTCCGCTTCAGTTAGTTTTAAAGCTCATTGCTTATTATTTTCTTTCAGATGTACCATTTCCAAAGTCTTTTATTTCTCTTTGCAAGAAAATTTTGACACGACTTTTTAGGGTTTTTGTTCATGTTTATATACACCATTTTGATCGTATTGTCGCCATAGGAGCTGTAAGTATTCATGCTCTTTGTGATATAAATAAATAATTTAGTTATTGTAAAAGTTGATTTATCTTTAAAAATTCTTGCCGGAAAAAGAAATCTCTAAATAAAAGTCTTACAAGTAGCTGAAATAATAATAAAAGTTTGCAATTCATGAAAAGATATTGAAAACCCTTCTCATATGCAATGAATTTCATTGTATTTGCTACTTATCAAAGCAAGACAAATATTTAGAAAACTTATTTAACCAAAAGTTTATATCATCTGTAAAAACAAGCATTTTTTAGTATATCGATTTTGCAAAATGAGATTTAACCAATAGAGAAATTACAATATTTTAAACCATTTCATTCAATTCATAAATCTAACAATTTCTTTGTTTAGGCATTAAACGGCTGGTTATAAAAATCGAGGTTCTGATCTGAAAGTCTAAAGTCAGAGCTAAGAAAAATTTTTTTTGGGGTGGAGCTGGGTTCAGAGTAAAAAAGAATTTTTAGGTAAAGCAGGAACCAGTGGAAAATATTTTTTTAGTTTTGAAATATTTTTCATACTTATAAGTAAAAGTGAAAGTAAATGAGTTAGTAGCTGCAATTCTTTTTCATTATATACGAGTACTTTATAAACAATTGATTTCATATGTAAATGAATCATGAAAAGCCGAGTAAGGAAATGGGCTTTTGCCTCGTTTCTTTACAAATTATCATGATGCGGAACAAGGTCTCTTCTCGCCAATAAGCAGTCTCCCAATGTATGAATTGTTTAACGTTAGAACCTCATTAAAATAAAGCTGTCTTAAAAAATTTTAATTTTCTCTGTATTTTTGCAATTACTATTACTATGTTTTCATTTAATATACATATGTCACTAGGTCATTAAGAAACGTTCACTTAGAACACTGCTATTAGTAAAAGCTAGTTAACGCTGTGCAAATTTATTCAATGAGTGATATTTTTCTCATTTATCTTTTCATAATTCGAGATTATTAGCTTTCACTCTGGCTTTCTTTCATTAGAATGAAAACCAACTGTTTCTTCAGCTTCAATTTTGTCTTCAGCTTCTTGTTCATTGTAACAGCTTCATACCAACAGCTAATTTATTGTATCAAATATAGTTGATATATTTTGGGCTCATGATTTTGAGTGCTGGTTTTCTCAAAACATTTTTTTTCAATGATTCTTCATGTCGAATTGTTATTTCTTTAGTTTGCTTTGAAGGCAATCAGTGTTGTCTCTCACCATTGTTATTATGAAAGGTGAGGCGAAAAACCTGGGCTTATAATCTGTGGATATCAGATGTTGCTACTGTGAAAAGGTCATTTGCTTATAGAGTGTTGAATTTTTTTAAGTTTCTTTCATTAAGGTAATATTTTGAAGCATTTCATCTGCATTAGAAAAGGATCTGTAACACCATTGCTATGTCCTTGATTTTGAAAGCATTGGTATGCTTCACCCTTTTAGCTCTTTTCTCATGATTTTATAGATTCAATAGCAGTTTCAATCACTACCTGTTAGAATGATTCGAGTTAATTTCTTGATTAAACAAGATCAAACTCTCACTCATATCTAACGTGCTTAGTATCATTTGTTCCATCACTTTTTTGTATTTTCAGTATTATTATTCAGCTTTTTAGTGAAGCATTTTCACTAACTTTCTTAAGTTATGTTGGGTAGCTGTAGTGTGATTGAAGTGAAAATAAGTAGCAATAATTCAACACTTTAAGTGAAATATTTGATAATAAGCTTTCGTTAAATTTATTTTCCAACTTATGAATTGTACTTTAAAGAGAGAGAACTTGGATTAAATAAAATTCATGATAAAAGATAAAAACATCTGCACATCCTCACTTGTTTTTCCGTGATCCAAATCTTTGGAACAGTCTGAATGATGATAGCGATCTATTAAAATGTTGGGATGCTTATATCCGTGACTATATATATATATATATATATATATATATATATATATATATATATATATATATATATATATATATATATATATATATATATATATATATATATATATATATATATATATATATATATATATATATATATATATAATACTTAGATATTTTAATATATTAATAGATTAACAACACTAATTACCTCCAAAAGTAATTGTTTGCTAATTAAATAAGCAGCCTATTATTATTATTATTATTATTATTATTATTATTATTATTATTATTATTATAAATAAATAATTTTAAAATATGGCCACAAAAGATAATATTTTCCAAGTATAAGCGACTTACACTCAGTTTCCCAGTAAACATTAAGGAATATCCTTCAACAACAGTTTGAAATGATCATTCACTCTATCTAGATGATACTATTTTGTAGAGTAGATTTATTATTATTCTTAAATTATAAAACACTTTATTATTCAGAATTCTTATTAATAACTTTCAAAACCAAGGGCTCTCTGTTTCTTTATTTTACTATTATGACTATGAAAAAAAGAAAACTATTTAGAGTAATTTATATAAGTAAATGTTATCTAACTACTACTCTTCAAGGCTCAAACAATATTCTTTGCTTGAGCCTTTACCTCTTTTTTTTCTCATTCTTCTCTCCTAAATCTCCTACTTCTTGATATATATATATATATATATATATATATATATATATATATATATATATATATATATATATATATATATATATATATATATATATATATATATATATATTATATATTATATATATATATATATATATCATTATATGTTAGTCATCTTACAATTTATAAATTATTTGCAGGAGGCACACGTCAACACATGTTATAAGCATTACTTCTATTTTGTTAACGAGTTTTATCTAATAAATCCGAAGGAGCTCGAACCTCTTAAGGAAATGACAGCCAAGATATGTTGTGACACGGAAGACTCGCCTATAGACCCTCACCCACACCCTCACCCTCCTAGAAGGACTAACCATATATATATATATATATATATATATATATATATATATATATATATATATATATATATATATATATATATATATATATATATATATATATATATATATATATATATATATATTTTTAAGGTAACCAAATTTATTAGTTTTTTTATTTAGCTTTATTATTATTATTATATTATTATTATTATTATTATTATTATTATTATTATTATTATTATTATTATTATTATTATATTATTATTATTATTATTATTATTATTATTATTATTATTATTATTATATCGATGTTTTAACCAGAATTTTAATTGAATCTCAAGAGTAACATGATTTTTGTACAATGATTTTAGCCTTAAATTTATACCTCATGACACTTCCGGTAGTAAGTGTATGATCAATACATTGTTTATATTGTTTTTAAAGGTGTTAATTGTAAAATTATCGTAACTATTTTGTTACATTTGACCTACTTTTAAATTAGGTTTCTCCTGCTCGAAAAGAATTCTGTTCCCCTGTTTTATTGTATGTATTCTCTCTGAGTTTTTCTCAGAACCGTCTTCAGTAGCCCGCCACTTTTGTCTTCCTTTACTTCAAACAATTAATGACTACACAGTAGTTGAATAGCAAAATGTTCTTGATTGCGAGTTTATTATGGTAAAACATATTTCCGGATTTCATATATTTGTCATTGATAATAAAAATTTTTGTTCTGACTTTAGATAAACTTTGAATTGATCAAAGTTATTAGAATGAAACAAATTATAAAAGAGTCTTTTGAACTATCTTCTTAAGCATGCTATATTTAAGAAATATAATAATAATACAGAATTATATTGAAGGATCTGATCCTTTTTCTAGTTTGATCTTACGTTCAATTATTTAATAAGTAAGTTAAATGCTTTCGTAAAAAGATAAGTTACACATAAGAGTAAAGGGTATTAGGAAAATTGAGGATTAGAGGGAACCATATTAGAAAGCAAGAAGTTATTTCACGTTGTATGGGAGAAAACGCATGGAAATAAATAGAACAGAAGATAATGAATGAAGAAGGGAGGCTATCAGTTGGAAATAGATATTTAGATATTAGTTGGGAGAATAAATTGGCAAAGAAACATAGCTTTTAGTGTAAAGGCATAAAATGAATGAAGTAGTGAAAAAAAATTTAGCTGGTAAGAATAAAAGGTTATAACGCAAAATAAATAAATAATGTGACAGGATAGATAGAATTTTAATCTGATTAATGAAATTAAACAGAAAAATATTGAACATTAGAGAAAAAGAAATCCGTGTAAAGAAAATTAAGTAGTAGTAGTAAGGACTAGTAGTAGAATGCTACATAATCGAGAAGAATGTATTTTATAGTGGTTTATATATATATATATATATATATATATATATATATATATATATATATATATATATATATATATATATATATATATATATATATATATATATATATATATATATATATATATATATATATATATATATAAAGGAAGAAGAGAAAAACACTATTTAACATCAGTATTTGTAATTTATTGCACAGGACGTTTCAGGTCTAAAAACATTTAAAATAGTAAGAATACTTAATTACATTAAATACATAGTAATTATAAACATTAAAATAAAAGTAATGATAATAATGATAAATAATAATAAAAATAAATTTACAATACAATAAATATAGTTAAAACATAAAAGGCTGTACACTATTACCAGTTTGTATGGAAGAAGCAACAGCGAGCGGGAAATTTTTTGAAAATCTCGCGCTTAAATACTTAAAATCAGGTAAAAATTAGTTGGTTTTTAAATTAAAAATTAAGGTCACAGTGTAATAAGTTGAAAATAACCGTAGTGACAAAACTAGAAGCATTAATAAAATTTCAAAATAAAAATGACTTTGTAGAAATTTATTTTGAAATTTTGTTGATGCTTTTAGTTTTATTCAATATGGTTTTAATATTTTTACTGTTGTTACACACTGTGGCCTCCGTTTTTAATTTAACAGCCATCTAATTCATAACCGATTTTAAATATTTAAGAATGAGTTTTATAAAAAATTTCCCACTAGCCATTGTTCTTCCTTACAAACAGGTGATAGTTTTAAGTTTTAAGCTTTTTATGTTTTAATTTTCATTTATTATTATTAGTTATTATTAGTTATTATTATTATTATTATTATTATTATTATTGTTTTTATTTTAATGATTATTATTAATTTATTTTATGCAATTAAGTATTCTTACTGTTTTAAATTTGCTTTTAGCTGCTAATTGGTCTAGGTAGACCTGAAACATCATGTTCAATAAGTTACAAATATTGATGTTAATTAGAATTTTTCTCTTTTTCCTTTTTATCTTAAAAAATTAAGTTCCCTATGAACAAGTCAATTGTGCATATATATATATATATATATATATTATATATATATATATATATATATATATATATATATATATATATATATATATATATATATATATATATATATATATATATATATATATATATATATATATATATATATATATATAATTAAAGTTTTAGTGAGACGAATTGTAATATTGCCAATTGTGAGTATAAAGGCATAGGAATTAGGAGTTATGTTCCATATTATTGGAGTGAATCTGGGAGTATTAGCTAAGGGAGAAAATTAAACTATATAAAAATATTTGTATATAAAGATCATTCATTCCTAATTTTTGAAATATTTTAAAAACTGTTACTATATATATATATATATATATATATATATATATATATATATATATATATATATATATATATATATATATATATATATATATATATATATATATATATATATATATATATATATATATATATATATATATATATATATATATATATATATATATATATATATATATATATATATATATATATATATATATATATATATATATATATATATATATATATATAAGCTGCCCATCTGATGGATGCAGATATATATTTTATTGTAATTTAAGTTTTTATCATAGTTTAGCTTTTATATAATTTAATTGATCTCTACTGAGTTGATCACATAATTTTAGTTTGTATTTGCAATTTATTTAAATTTTTATCGCCCCTTTCTTTTGCTTATTTTTTATCTTTATTCGCAGACGAAATTTCAAATTATTTAATACTAACCTCATTCTATTATTTACTCTTTTAAAAATTAAGTTCAAGTTGATTTGCTGACCATTGATTTTTTTTGTCCAGTCTTATTATTATTATTATTATTATTATTATTATATTACTATTATTTAATCAAATTATCTAAAAAATTATTTGTAAAGTACAACATTGGGTTTTTTTCCCATTTTGGTTCATTTACAATATTAATTCTTGCACTAAGTAAAGGCATAATTTTGTGTGATTAATGGAGTCTGTACTTTGTAATTGTAATTAATTTAAGTGCAAAAGCTTGTACACTTTTCTGACTGCAAAAATAATTGACTAGTTTTTATTTTAGCATTGAATTTTAGTTGACTAGTTTTCATTTCTACCATTAATTATTAGTTACCATTTTATGGTTCACTATTTCTAGCACTGTTTGGTTGTCTGATTGTAAAGATGCATTGTGTTGTTTTATCATAGTGTTATTTTTTTTCTTTTAATTTGGTTGTTCTAAGTTAGGGTTTAACAGCCAAAGAATAGAAGAAGTGTTGTCAATTCAAAAGTAATTCCAAGGCATTGAATTGATTTGTAGCGTTTTTTGTTTTTATTGACATTTATATATGAAATTTTAGTTGCTCGCAACTAATCCTTGGAATATATATATATATATATATATATATATATATATATATATATATATATATATATATATATATATATATATATATATATATATATATATATATATATATATATATATATATATATATATATATATATATATATATATATATATATATATATATATATTATTTAGATCATCAGGAAAAAAATAAATTTACCAATATTTATGATGGGAAATATATTTCCCCATATTGTAACCAAGTGCATAACTTTTTATAAATTACACCACCACGATGTAGATTTGAAGTAAAATGCCAAGTGGACAATTATAACATATTCCTAAAGAAATACATAGAAGCAATGTTATATTTGAAACGCCAAAAAGTCATAACATTTCAAATAGATTTTATGAAATTAATCAAACTAAGACAAAAAAATTTAAATTTAGGAAAATATAACGACATTTGGCAGCCTTGCTCTTGACTCTCAAAGAATATGCCTTTGTAGTTGCTTAAAACATTTGTCAAGATTCAATTTAATCTTTTTATTGCTTAAGATATAAATTCTGTGAGTTTACTCCTATACTACACCATTATTCTATTTTAATCTCATATCCCCCCAGTTTGGGAGCTGTTGATTTTATTATATATATATATATATATATATATATATATATATATATATATATATATATATATATATATATATATATATATATATATATATATATATATATATATATATATATATATATATATATATATATATATATATATATATATATATATATATATATATATATATAATATAGCGTTATATTAAATGTAGTAAATGGTGAATGAGAGATTTTGCAGTAAAAATTTATTTATTCTTTGTTTTTCCTTCATAATATTTTAATCTACTTAGCCAGTTCGGTCATAAAAGCTTTCGCACGTTTTTGCGAGATGAATTTTAGTTAAATATATTTTTCCTTTAAAGGAGAATTAATAGTGTGCTGAAATTGAACTGTTGTTAAAGAACTCTTAATACATTCTCTTAAGCTTTATAATTTTGTGTTGATTTCGTTTGTGGAGTTGTACGTGTGGATATGTAGTGAAATTTAAAATAGAAAATAATCCATCCCATATTTTAGTAATAGTTATAGAGAAATTATGATAAAACTTTCAAAATAAATTCAGTGAATAAATAGCTATAGTATATGGTTAGTGTTGATATTTTTTCATTACGCTCAAATACTCATTATTATTATTATTATTATTATTATTATTATTATTATTATTATTATTATTATTATTATTATTATTATTATTATTATTTATTATTATTATTATTATTATTATTATTAGATTAACATTTAGAATTTAATTACAGGTGCAAATATAAGTTGTAAAAGATAGATAGATTGTTTATTCTGTGATAGGATATATATTATATATATATATATATATATATATATATATATATATATATATATATATATATATATATATATATATATATATATATATATATATATATATATATATATATATATTTTTTTTTTAATTATTTATAATTTGATAATAATAATAATAATGCAATAATAATAATATTAAAAACACCTTTATTAAATTTACATATTAATTTGGATTTTAAAAATGCAAATAAAATTCACGTATTTATTTAGTCATTCACTATTATATTTATATGTAATGTACTTTGTATATTTAGTACAATAATGTTAGGTTAATTCCAAACTGCGAGCATGTTCCCTTATATTTGGGTGGGGGCTGCATCTCAGCCCAATATGGGGTAGCCGCCACTGATATATATATATATATATATATATATATATATATATATATATATATATATATATATATATATATATATATATATATATATATATATATATATATATATATATATATATATATATATATATATATATATATATATAGATTATGTATATTATATATCAATATTATTCCAGCAGAATTATATAAATATTAAAATTCCAAGAATTGAAATTTTTACCTTTAAAAAGCACGTCATTTAAACATGTTTAAAAAGTTAAATTTTCGTAGATTTTATTTGATTATATATATTATATATATATATATATATATATATATATATATATATATATATATATATATATATATATATATATATATATATATATATATATATATATATATATATATATATATATATATATATATATATATATATATATATATATATATATAATATATATATGAACTTCGAAATTCTTTTAAGAAAAAAAGATGTGTAGATTATTATTAATTTTGAAATTTAGTTTCTTTGTTGAACATTTGGAAAGGTCTGTGTTAGTGTTTTTACCATTAAATGGCAATATATATATATATATATATATATATATATATATATATATATATATATATATATATATATATATATATATATATATATATATATATATATATATATATATATATATATATATATATATATATATATATATATTTTGTGTTTTAGCTAATTACTTAACTTTATTTAGAAAATTATTCAAGATGAAATATTTTAAAGTTTGCAAATATAAGTAAAAATTTCAATGCATTTAATAATTTTGTGTTAAAAAAAAATAGTTATGTTTGTCATGCAATTGTGAGGATATATATATATATATATATATATATATATATATATATATATATATATATATATATATATATATATATATATATATATATATATATATATATATATATATATATATATATATATATATATATATATATATATATATATATATATATATATATATATATATATATATATATATATATATATATATATATATATATATATATATATATATATATATATATATATATATATATATATATATATATATATATATATATATATATATATATATGCCGTTATTTTTGGTATATTAAGAAAATAGACTATGTAGAGTTATAAAATTTTGGAAGAAGGGAATAGTTGAATAAATTAAGTACATTGTTATTTGTCACTCACTTCATGTGTTTATGTGAATAAATTATTTTGAAATTGAAGCAATTTTTAATGTTTTAAGAGTGGATTTAGTGTTGACTTTGTTAGGAGAGGAGCTTTTATGTGAAACTAAAAATTTGTTGTCTTTGCTTAGCTTTATGTAT
Organism: Armadillidium nasatum; assembly: GCA_009176605.1. NCBI lineage: Eukaryota > Metazoa > Arthropoda > Malacostraca > Isopoda > Armadillidiidae > Armadillidium > Armadillidium nasatum. Next base: position 33,657 of record SEYY01000883.1, read on the forward strand.
CATTATATAGTAAATAGAAAAAATTATAAATTAAAAAATTTTTTTTTGTCAGTGTCGTTTTTGTATGTGTTGGAATATTTTTGGTAAAAAAAAACAAATTAAATAAAAAATATTGTATCATGAGAAAAGTCGAACGTTGGTTAGATGATTGAAGGCAATTTTCATAGCTTTTTATTTTTGATAAAAAGATTGTAGTAACTATAAAAAATTTTATAGAGCTCATTTAGAATGAATTTAAGATGTGTGAATATGGATCGTGTGTGTGTGTGTGCCTGCCTGCCTTTTATTTTCTCTCTCTCTCTTTTTCTCCCTTCCTCCTCCAGTTTATTACTTCAGGAAATTTCGTTTAATGGGTGTGGTCGTCTTGTTTAGTTGAAATTAGAATTTATGTGAAATTAAATCCTTTAAAATGTACACTAAAATGTTCTTATTTTTGTGTAGTTCATAAAATATTTTAACTTGAATAATTTTGTGAATTTTAAATGGCTTTTTGAAAGAATACAAAACGAATACGAATACATACACTACTTGAACCTTTCCGAAATGTTTATAAAGAATCTAAGTTTTACATGAAGTTGATGTAAATATAGATATTTAAGACATTCTTTTACAATATATATATATATATATATATATATATATATATATATATATATATATATATATATATATATATATATATATATATATATATATATATATATATATATATATATATATATATATATATATATATATATATATATATATATATATATATATATATATATATATATATATATATATATATATATATATATATATATATATATATATATATATATATATATATATAATATAGTGGTAAGTGTTAGCTAGTCATAACAATTTGAAGAGAATATAAATATTAGAATATCATTTATTGCTTAATTAATATTTGATTGTTTATGACGAATAAAATATTTTCTTTGTGATTAAGATTAGTTTTATTCTTATCCTTTTATGAATAATTTAATTAATCTTGGATTAATTTTATTCCTTGGTTTCATTTTCATTTTCAAAGGGCGACTTCCATATATAAACAAATCTAAATGTGTTTTTCTTTGTTTGATGGGTGTTACTATAATGATTACAGCTATGTTCTGTATTACTAAACATCCATTTTTTTTCATTCAGAGATGATATGTGCTTGTTTATATTGTAATTCACTGCTGCATAAATTTATCATTGCTTGATAACAATAGTTGATTGTTATCATGAAGGAATAAAATTGCGTTAAATAGGTTCTGTTCGCAGAGTAATTTTATATTCGTTAAATGCTTTTAATTAAATTAATTTAACAGTCGCAATAGTTAAATATAGTTTTCAGTGAAAGTGAAATGCAATGTTTAATTATAATCTCGGTCACGTGGGTCTAATATGTGGTTACCTAACCAAAAAATTTACCATTTTTGCTAAGTCCATAAATTCTCAAGAAACGTACAGCGAGTGGTGTGATTATTTGAAATAAAATAAACTATCCCAGTACAACGTATGTTTAAAATTTTCTTATATCATTAAAATCTCTGCCAAAGCCCACTGCTGTTCGTGCGTTGTAGTTAATGTGCTAGACCACGGGAAGTGTTGTGGTACAAGGAATAAGTTTGCTTGCCTGTAACACCGAATTAAAATGTTAATGGATTGTTAGGTTATTTCTTTGCAACCTGCGTGTCAATGTAAACTGTATCACGAGAGTTAGTAAAGCTTTGCCCAGCTGTTTACATATTACCTAGAAATTTTTTACAATTACATCTGACAAACTAGTTTCACAAGAATTCGCATAAGTGGGTGATAAGATTGCAGTTAATTAGTTAACATACACTATGTTTTGTGCATTTGGAAGATACAGAAATTTTCAAAATATATATATATATATTAGTGGTAAGTGTTAGCTAGTCATAACAATTTGAAGAGAATATAAATATTAGAATATTTTTCAATTATTTGATTTTAGAGATACGTTCCAGCATTGAAGTTAAAGTTGATTATGATATTTCCATGAATACAGAATTTTTGATTCCGACTTAACGGTTTGCTGTGGTAAATTTCAATTTTAAGAGTTGAAAATTTAATGTGGTTAATTTGAACGAACAGGTCATTTGTTTGACCTCTTAATTCATTTTTTTACAATTTTTGTTCCTTTCAACTCCTATTTTAAAAATTCTCCAAATATATAGTGGCTGTGTGTGAAATTGGAAACGTCAAGAAGGAAGCGCGCAGGGATCACAACCTGGTGGAAGAATACGGTTGTAAGGAGTATCAGGATGACTGGAGAGGCTTTCATAATACTTCTCACCACTGAGGTCTTCCTCTCGGCAATTTTCACAATCAGTACTAAATGCATGTCAAAGTAGAAGCTGGCAAGAATTTTGATCATTTTTCAGGGTCAGTGGAAGTTGTCCTGAATTTTTTAATGTAGTAGCAGCTCAGAGAATAACCCTATTGATGTGTTCATTGCCTGGGCTGGGACCAAGGTAAACGACGAAGGTTTCTTTTGTGCGTAAAGCAAATGGAGGAAAAACCTCTGTAAATGAGATCGGGAGATTTGGTGGCCGTTTCCGAAGGAGGGCTATGCTTCTAGAGATAGAAAGGGTCAACGCTAATAAATTTACTATGAATGTCTTTGTGCCTAGTAAATGCAGTACCTTTCCATATTCTGTAGACCTGTGTACACTAGTACGTGATGCTTCGTAGAGTACTGTGAAGTGAGATTGAAACACTTCCATCAGAAATGTTGGTTATGGTTGGAACTAGTAAAGGCTGACAAAGCCCAGAAGAGCTCTAGAGGAGATTACCACCTTTGCGAATCTAGCATCTGTATACGATAGTACTGCACACACAGAAAGTGGACGATTGATACAGACAACAAAAGAACGATGTAGATGACAAATAAACAAGAATTCGAGTCAGGAGGGACTAAATCCAAGGACGTTGGAATTTGAGGATGAAGAAAACTGCAAAAATATAAGCAGATTCTCAGAAGGAAGAGGGACATCGCATCAATCCCAGCTCCAAACTCCTTCATTTTAGATGACAATTGATACGAGTATAACAATTCCTATAAAAAAATTTTTAAAAAGGTTCTATGATAAAACCATTGGTTACTATAGGACCTCAGGCAATTTTACCCTATAGGTTCCTATGACAGAACCAAGGGTGACTGTAGTATTTTTGTTGAGAGGCTTTGCTTAGGACCCATAAGGAATTTACCATAGGTTTATCTACAGCAAACCTTTTACCCCTATGAAAACCTTATAGAAAAACCTATGAACTTTATGCAAAAAACCCACGTAAAATTTAAAATTTCTAAACTAATACCTATTGTGGAATTTTCCCTCCTACCCCAACCCTAATATGTACACTTTAATCATCAACTAAATATCGCATTTGATATTATATGAAATTTGAATTATGCTACTTACCTTGCACCGTATGGGTTCGAACTACTGACCATCTGATTCACTCGCCGTCGCTTAACTCACTACAGCATCAAGTTTTCTATATTTACGACTTAAAAATATCAAATTTACGCAACCTTTGCTAACGTATTTTTGTTTTTTATTATTTATTATTTTTATTTGTTTATATATATATATATATATATATATATATATATATATATATATATATATATATATATATATATATATATATATATATATATATATATATATATATATATATATATATATATATATATATATATATATTTAATTATATATTTAATTATATACTGAAAAGGCCAATCTCTTCCACCTCTTTTTTCATCTAAATCAACCCTGAATGATTCCGGCATCACCCCTCCCACTACTTCTTCTCTCAGGTGTCCCATGTCTTTACCCGTGATTTCTTATGATCAGGTGCATGGGATCCTGAAAAAATATGAACGTAAGGAAGGCAATGGCCCGGATGGCATTCGTCCTTGTGTTTCGAGGGAGTGTGTTTCCGAGCTGTCGCCTGTCGTTCAACTCTACTCTCTATGGATTAATACTAATGTTTTTCCTGTGTTCTAAAAGCGTACATATGTTCAACCGATCCCGAAAAAAAGGAAGCCGCTCTGAACCTTCTAACTATCGCCCTATTGCTCTTACTTATATTCAATCTAAAGTCTTTGTAACTCTTCTCAGCTCTCATTTCCTTGATCATTTGGAATCTCACTTCCTTCTCTCAGATCACCAATATGGCTTTCGTGTTCGAGGTGTACTGGTGACATTCTTTCCTATCTTACTGATTTATGGTCTTCTGCCCTTAGGGACTTTGGGGAGTCTTGTTTGGTGACGCTTGGTATACCCAAGGCTTTTGACAGGGTATGGCATGTGTTGTTACTCTCTAAGCTTCCTTTCATTTGGGTTTCCTCCTTCTCTTTGCTTACTTATATCTAGTTTCCTCTCAAATCGCACCATATCATCACTTGTTGATGGAGCGACTTCTTTTTTCCCTATTAATTGTGGTGTTCCTCAGGGTTCCGTTCTATCTCCTACTTTATTCTTACTTTTCATCAATGACCTCCTCGGCTGTACTTCTAACTCTGTTCATTCTTATATTGACGACTCAACTCTCCATTCTTCTACTTATTTCAAATTTGCTCCCTCTTTTGCTTCTCGTCTTCAACTTTCCGATTCCATTCTTTCCAATCTGGATGAGATTTCCTGGATGAGTCACTGCAATCTTGTGAAATTCAACTCTATGAAAACTCAACTTCTTCACATCTCTCTCTCTCAAAAACACCTCCAAACTTTCCTATCTTCTTCTACAGCTCTCACGTCTCACCTGTTAACAACATAAATATTCATGGTCTGAACTTAAACAATAAATTATCTTGAAAACCTCATATCACAACTGTTGCTAAAAAGCTGTATTTTTTTCAGATTGCAGGAATTTTTTTTTCTGAACTGTTACTCCAATTATATAAGGGTCTTATCCGTCCTTGTATGAAGTACTGTTCTCACATTTGGGGTGGTTCCGGTTCCACCCTTCTTCTGGATAAGGTTGAGTCTAAGGCTAAGAGACTAATAAACTGTTCCCCTACTTTCAAACTCCAATGACTCTCTTTCTCTGCGACGTGACGTTGGCGCACTCTCTTTTCTATAGGTACTACAACGGGAGGTGCTCGAGGGAGTTGACCTCTCGCATTTCGTCACCATTGCGTCGCCCTCACAGCACAATGGGTGCCATGCTTGCACGTGAATTTTGTGTGAGCTTGGCAAATTCCAGGCTTGCACGCTGTGATACTTCTTTCTTTCTCGCCACCTTCGTTCTGTGGAACACCATTCGTTTGTTTTTCCTGCTGTATTTAACCTACCTCTTTTTAATTCCTCTGTCTGCACCCACCTGAGGGATCTACGTTAGGTTCTGAATTGGATAGGTTTTCTTTTATATTTTTATTATGCCCCTCCTTGAAAAGGGCTGTGCCCGTTGAGTGGCGGCAACATAATATATATATATATATATATATATATATATATATATATATATATATATATATATATATATATATATATATATATATATATATATATATATATATATATATATATATATATATATATATATATATATATATATATATATATATATATATATATATATATTGCGTATACATGTGTATATTCAGAAAAATGTGATAAAACTAAATATACGATAAGAAACTACAAAAAAACTTTAGTTTTGGTTTCAAAATCGTTGACGAGGAGCATTGCAAAATTCACTCTAATTAATTCAATAAAGCATTTTGCTTCAATATATATATAAAATATATATATATATATATATATATATATATATATATATATATATATATATATATATATATATATATATATATATATATATATATATATATATATATATATTATATATATATATATATATATATATATATATATATATATATATATATATATATATATATATATATATATATATATATATATATATATATATATATATATATATATAAATATATATATATATATATATATATATATATATATATATATATATATATATATAACTATATATATATATATATATATATATAAATATATATATATATATATATATATATATAACCATTTAGTTTGTTTATATTGTTTGCTTATATGTGAAGATTTGTATAATATAAGTATATAAATTGAAGTAAAAAGAAATGTCTTGGAAAAGCTTTTTGAATAAAGGAAGCGAATTTAAATACATCAAAAATTGTTTTACAAATAATAAACAAAGAAACATATGCTCAGCATCAACGCTTTTGAGAGGAGAGATCACACAGGAAAGCAGGTACAGTTTATATATATATATATATATATATATATATATATATATAT
>SEYY01000883.1:43565-46065 GCA_009176605.1 Armadillidium nasatum
CTTTACTTTATGGCTTAAACTTTTTTGGAACTCCAAAATTCATTTGTTCTGTCTACTTGTCTCCTAACTCTACAGACTATCCAAAATTCTTCGACTATCTTGACTATCTAAAATAGAACACATTCTTCCTTCTTCTCCTTTCTCCGAAATCATCATTTTAGGTGATTTCAATGTTCACCACCGCGAATGACTTTCATCTAGTTCTTTTGATCCAGCTGGTGAACTCGCCTACCAATTTTCTATCCAAAACAACCTTGAGCAGTTGGTGCATATCCCTACCCGATGGTGATGAACCCAACATACTAGATCTTTTCCTAACTTCTTATCCTTCCCCTTATACTGTAAAACTCTTTCCTCCTCTGGGTTCATCCGATCCTTTTATCTCTGTATCTTGTTCTGTCACTTCAAGTCTTCCACAAGAACTGCCCCCGCCTTCGTCGAGGAGACGTTTATGGCATTTCGGTGCCACTAACTGGCCTGACTTGCGGTCTTACTTTTCTGATTTTCCATGGAATGATTACTGTTTCCGTGGGAGGGGTTCCTCGGAGTGTGCTGAGCGCATAACGCAGGTGATTCTCTCTGGCATGGAGGCGTACATTCCATATTCTTTCCTTTCTACTAAACCTAACAAACCTTGGTTTAACTCTGTTCTCGTGCTATTCGCCTCAGGGATGCTGCCTTTAGGGAATACAGTCGTCTTCAAACTCCAGAACCTCACTCAACTTATATTTCATCCCGAATCGAGCAAAATCTATTCTTTGAGATACTAAAACTCTTTTCTCCGTAGAAAATTCAATAATCTTTCTGGCTCCTCTTTCTCTCGCTCTTTTTGGCATTTTGCCAAAAATGTCAACTCTAACTTTGCTTCTTCCTCTTTCCCTCCTCTAGTATCTTCTGACGGTTCAATTGCCGTTTTGCCCTCCTCTAAAGCTGAACTCTTTGTTCAAACTTTTGCCTTTCATTCAACCTTAGACAATTCCGAAGCTGTTCCTACTCCTTCAACCCCCTCTAACTCTTTTATGCCTAAAATTGTAATTTTTTCTAAAGATGTCATTTCTGCTCTCTCTGAACTTTACACTAAGAAGGCATACGATCCTGATGGTATCCCTCCTGTGTTTCTCAAAACTTGTGCTTCCGAGTTTGCACCATGCCTTGGTAAACTATTTCGCCTATGTCTTTCTACTTCAACCTTCCCTTCTTTCCTGAAACGTGCGCTCATTCAGCCTGTGCCAAAGGAGGGTGACCCCTCTCAAAGCTCTAACTAACGTCCAATTTCTTTAACTTCCGCTCTTTCTAAAGTTTTCAAATCTATCTTTAACAGAAAGATTTGGAAAAATCTCAATTCTTCTAATCTTATCTCTGATCGCCAGTATGGCTTTCGTAAGAAACGCTCTACGGGTGATCTTCTTTCCCTTCTCCCGGACTCTTGGTCCTCCACTCTTCGGGGTTTCGGTGAATCTTTCGCTGTTGCGCTAGACATATCGAAAGCTTTCGATAGAGTCTGGCACAAAGCTTTGATTTCCAAACTTCCCTCTTTCGGAATCTACCCTTCTCTCTGTGGCCTTCTCTATGATTTCCTTTCTGGTTATAGACGGCTACCGTTCATCCTATAAATCTATTAATAGTGGTGTTCCTCAACTATCTTCCATCCCCAACACTTTTTCTAGTTTTCATTAATGACTTTCTCTCTGTTACTTCATCTCCTATCCACTCCTATGCTGATGATCCACCCTTCATTACTCTTTTCAATTTGAAAGGCGCCCCTTCAACAACAGTTACTAGACGCAAGGAGGGTTGCCTTGGAGCAGCTGACCTCTGATCTATCTCGTATTTCAAATTGGGGAAGAGAAAACATGGTTGTTTCAATGCCTCAAAAACTCAATTCCTCCATCTCTCCACTCGACACAATCTTCCATACAACTATGATATCTTCTTCGAAAACACTCAACTCAGATCTTCATCTGTTCTTAATATTCTCGGTGTTTCCTTTTCTCGTGATCTTTCTTGGAAAGATCACATTACCTCTCTTTCTAAACAAGCTTCTAAGAGGTTGGGTGTTCTGAGGCGCCTTCAGTATTTCTTCACTCCACCCCATTTGCTTGCTGTGTAAAGGGGTGTTGTTCGCCCTTGTATGAAGTATGCTTCGCACATCTATGTATTTGGTTCCATACATACAGCTCTCTTAGAGAAGGTAGAGTCTAGGGCATTTCGTCTCATCAACTCTCCTGCTCTTACTAACTCTCTTCAATCTCTTTCTGCGCTTCGAATTGTTGCGTCACTCTCTATAATATCGCTATTACAATAATACTGCTCTTCTGAATTCTCTCGTCACATACCTCCTCCACGAGAAGGGCTCGTGCGACTCGACTTTCTACACATCTCGTCCTTTCTCTGTCCAACTCTCTGACCCCAGACTTAACCGCTATGCTCTGTCCTACATGTACTCTACTGGTAAAGTCTTGAACACACTCCCTTCTTCTATTTTTTCAACTTCCTATGA
>SEYY01000883.1:48565-71065 GCA_009176605.1 Armadillidium nasatum
TCTCAACTTGCGGTTTTTCATCAGCTTTTTTAGTGGTATTTGTGGTTTTTACTTCCGTTTCTCAAGCTTTTTCATGAACTTTTTCTAACTTTTTGTCCCAGTGTCAGAGATAGCTGGTCCTGAGGAATAATGAATTTTTTTCATTGAAATTTAGCAACAGTGCAATGTTACAAAGCATCCTTATTTATGACGTCACACCAGGCAGCAGCGGCGGAGGCAGCTGCAGAAGTGGCAGAAGCGAAGGTAGCTGCGGCAGCGGTGGTGCGACGACCGCACACACAACACACATTACATCCATATGTCGTTTTATGACGCAACTATCTTTTCACGACTTGCCCTCGTGTAATAACCTGAATTTCTTTTCCAAGTGTTACCATGAATATACAACTCTGTGTTTATATTTTACGTCTTTCATAATATATTTCTGTTCCTCAAGTAATTTTTTAAAACATTTTTTTTATTTTTCAAAGCAAAATTTTCTTAAGTTTATATGAATATTTCACGCATTGATGCACTGAATCATATTGTGTGTATGGGAGCTCATTCATCCATCCCACACATATATACGCGTAAGCACATACACATACAAACATGTATACACAACTCACATATCCGATTTATGCGGTCACGTGTTTTCAATATGTAGTAATTTTATATAATAAAGTAGCTGCTTTGGTATGATGTAATAAAATGATACTACAATAATAAAAACAATTTCAGATAAACTTGCAAGTGTTTACATTGCATGATTCTAAGTTATGAGTGAACGAAAGGTGAATGTTGGAACTTAAGGGAAAATATTAGAAATGCTGAATGAAAGTATGGTTATGCTTATGTGTGAGTATGTGCTTGTGCGTTTGTATGTATGTGTGGGTGTGTGCGTGTGGGATGAATGAGCCCTTATACCCAAAGCAGTACTGGCGATCAGAGATAAGATTAAAAGAGTTGAGGTATTTCCAAATCTTCCAGTTAAGGATAAATTCGAATACTTAGAAAGAATGGAGGATAAATTTTTTTAGGTATATATGAATTGGAGGGGATTGAAGGAGTAGGAACAGCTCCGAAATCGTCTAAGGTTGAATTAGAGGCAAATGTTTGAGAGAAGAGTTCAGCTTTTGATGAAGTCAAAAGGAAATTGTAGGGTCAGAAGATTCTAGAGGAGGGAAAGAGGAAGAAGCAAAGTTAGAGTTGTAATTTTTTTGCAGAATGCCAGAAAGAGTGTGAAAAAGAGGAACTAGAAAGATTACTGCATTTTCTACGTAGAAATGAGTTTTTGGTGTTGCGTATTTTGCAAGATTCCAAGATGAAATATAAGTTGTATGAGTTTCTTGAGTTTGAAGACGAAGGTAATCTCTGAATGCAGAATCCCTGCGACGAATAGCACGAGAACAAACAGAGTTAAATCAAAGCTTGTTAGGTTTAGTAGAAAGAAAATAATATGAAATGTCAGCCTCTGTGCCAGAGACTTTTTGCCTTCTTCTAAAACCAGAGAGCCTACTCTGTGTAGAAGAATGTGGAGATGAGAGCGAAAGGGTGCGTACTATTGGACACTCCATATACCCAAAAGAGGGTAACCTCATTGCCTCTGAAAAACTACTTCCCTCCACCAGATTAAGAAATATATATATATATATATATATATATATATATATATATATATATATATATATATATATATATATATATATATATATATATATATATATATATATATATATATATATATATATATATATAAAGTTTGAAACTTGTACTCCAAAATATCATCTGAAACAGGACAAGAAGTTGGTTTTCATCAACCTGGTTCAATAAGATTAGCAACGTCGCCGCAAGTTGTAGAAGAGTTAAAGTAAGACTTTGAAATTTGTATTAATATTATTAATGAATAAAAAATTTTGGGTTTCACACATTTTAAAGATTTCATTTCGGTTTTATAATTAAAATTTATCTTGAAAGATAAAAATGCCAGAAATTATATTGCTAAAACGTCTATTTCTGTAACAGATCTTTGATAAAAATGTCCAACTATTTTATTATTATTATTATTATTATTATTATTAGTAGTAGTAGTAGTAGTAGTAGTAGTAGTAGTAGTAGTATTCCTTCCTTTAAGGATATATCTGAAGAAATCTTTAAATATATTTTAACTTTTTCAGTTATGCTCTTTAATCCTTTAATCAAAGAATGTAGTATAGTATAGTATAGTATAGTATAGTATAGTATAGTATAGTATAGTATAGTATAGTATAGTATAGTATAGTATAGTTTAGAATAGTATAGTTTAGTATAGTATAGTATAAATAATGTGTATATATATTTATCCTATGTTATAGCGGGTAATCAAAATTTTGTGATGTTACAGTTGTAAAGTATAAAATATATGTTGATACGAATATAATGTGAATGTTAAGATTAAAATATTCGCTGACACGGATCTTTAAAACTTGATTTTAATTCTACATTCCTGCGGATTCGGATGCGGATTATAATCTTTAAGCGGATATATATATATATATATATATATATATATATATATATATATATATATATATATATATATATATATATATATATATATATATATATATATATATATATATATATATATATATATATATATATATATATATATATATATATATATATACTATATATATTATATATATCTTTATTCCTTTCGAAAGGTTTCAAATGGCTAAAACAGGAATTCAAGAAGCTCCACAACGTCTTATGACACCTAAAGAAATCAAAGAAAAAGTCCCACTTGTAGATGAAAAAAAGGTGCCACTATATATATATATATATATATATATATATATATATATATATATATATATATATATATATATATATATATATATATATATATATATATATATATATATATATATATATATATATATATATATATATATATATATATATATATATTATATATATATATGAAGAGACGATGCCAAAAACTGCTATTGATTGTTTTTAGAATTATCCAAAGTTATATTCATAGGTTTTGTTAATAGAATTTGCTTCTGTTTCAACTATAGGAGTTTATAATTTCATATAATAAATTTAGTTGATATCCAGACCTAAACAGAAGTATTTTAAGCTTAAAAAATATATGAGTAAGTAATTACTACAGACATTAAAAAAGAAATAGTAAATCAATTGAACTTTAATGAAGCAACATGAAATGGTCTATTTTCCCATTTTTGGCAAAACTAATTTTTTTTCTATAATGTATCGTACATCTTACATTCTGCATTCCAAGATTTCTGATCCTAAATCACATTCTCCTATTTTAATATTTATCGACTAGAGTCCATGTCTTCTTAAGATTTCTTCCATTGAATTCTTAAATTCTTCATAGGTTTTGATATTCGTCTGATCACCCTTACTTTCACTATAAGCTTTCACTATTCATTACACTCTTGCATAGACATATTCATTTGTGATATAAGCAAACTTGATGATAACATCCCATCTTACCTAAAACCGTTCTATGTTAACATACTGTGTTCTTACATTACATTTACAGACCTCATGCATACTACTAATTTTTTTTTTTAATATAAATTTCTAGGTCAGTATATGAAATAGCTATTACTAATGCTTTCTCACAATCCTTCTTTGGACATTGATTCAAATACCTTCTACAAATTATACTTTAAAAGCAATAAAGCATCATCCTATCATTTTCCAGCGTCATCTCCACCACTTCAAGCAACCGTAAAGTATTTTGTATTCTGTCCCTTCTGTATCCATAATGCACCTCAGTCACTTAAAGCGTTTTTACAGCTTTCAATCTTTCTTCACATATCTCTTTGTTAGATGATCCATTAAAGACATTCCTTTGTTATTTGAACAAAAACTTGTTTTTCCTTATTATTTATAAACCAAGAATATAATAATTGTACTCCATCTCTTGGGAAGTTTTATCACACAACAGCACACGTTTAGAAATCTGCATACTACTTCCTATATTTTTCCTCTCCTTTTATCAGTACTATTGGTTGTCTGTTCTTCCTTTGTGCTTTCCCATTTTTCTTTTTCCTTGATGTCTCTTCACATTCTTCTCTTGATATAAATCCTAACTACTCCCTCTCTTATAATATTTCATCCTCATCTTCTTACTCTCTTGCGTGATCCTCCATACTACACCATGAATTCTTTAAAATAACTTGTACACATATATGTCTCATTCACTATTATTCACTATTCAATATTTTTAGTTTTATCATACGATTTTTCTATTTTGTGTTACATTTTCTTTCTTCTAGTCACTTGTCTTAAATCCTTCGTCACTCTTCCCGATGTGTCCTTCATTAATCTTTTCTTCACTTTCGCACTGTCCGAAATTTGAAGATTTTCCTCTCTTTTGAATCGTTCTTGTCTTCAATCATATTCTTATAAGTTTTGGATCTTCCCCATTTACCACTCCCAGTCTATTACTTTATTTTCAACCTACCCCTCCTCACTCACTTTCTACCTAAAGTCTTTGCTACCACACTTTATGTTACTTTTCGTATATTTTCATAAATTTTCTCGTCTTCCATGTCTTCAAACTTCCAATTAACTTTTCCACATACGTTCTTTTTTTCCCCTTTTTCCTTCAAAGATTCCATTTTAATAACGCTTATTATTCTCTCTTTTTAATTTATTAACCTTCACTCTCAAATTTACTTTAATTAATCAATTTTCCGAGTCTCAAGTAATTCTACGTTACATCATCACCATTTGTAATGTTCTTCTGTGCGAGGAAATAATATAATCTATGGCTGATTTTTTGCCCGATCCTTCGTATTATTGTTACTCATACCTACTTTATTTACGCAAAACCCATGCTTATATTTTATGGATGACTTAGCCATCCTAATAACTTATTCTTATAAATCATTAATGAAACATTCAAACAATAATAATAATAATAATAATAATAATAATAATAATAATAATAATAATAATAATAATAATAATAATAATAAATAATACTTTTCGAATCATTCCTCATACCTTATCTATTAATTTCTTTTAGACATTAGTTTTTAATTTCTTAAATAATCATTTAATTAAAAAAATAATTATATCTAATATAATTTTGCAACCAAATTATAGTACAAAAAATTTGCTGATTCTTTCGTTTCACGATACTTATTTCGATATATATATATATATATATATATATATATATATATATATATATATATATATATATATATATATATATATATATCTATATATATATATATATATATATATATATATATATATATATATATATATATATATATATATATATATATATATATATATATATATATATATATATATATATATATATATATATATATATATATATATATATATATATATATATATATATATATATATATATATATATATATATATATATATATATATATATATATATATATATATATATATATATATATATATATATATATATATATATATATATATATATATATATATATATATATATATATATATATATATATATATATATATATATATATATATATATATATATATATATATATATATATATAATATATAATATATCCAAATACTCAATCCTTTGTAATTTTATTTTAACTGGACAATTGCAAAATGAAATGGTAGAATAAGTAACAGTGCATCATTCAATTATCGTAATTCACAAATTGGGCACAGATATTATTTTAGCACGGAATAGTCGCACTATTAAGATCTAATAAATAGTTGTGATTCTAATAATCAATTATTATTTAGATATCAATAGTTTTCATGTTCGACTCACTTCCACAGAATATCTTGTGGCAGCTATGTCTGATGCCAAACTAACTGCTCCAAATGCCCCGCGTTTTCGTTTTATAAAGACATGTTACGTCACTAGAGAAGATAGCCTCTTACTGGTTGATTTAAATGTTGTTCCTCTATGGCATCATTACTTTGATTTTAAGATCATTATTTTATGACAAAATCTTGATTAATTAATCTAGAATTCTAGCAAGCATCAAGGATCATAACGATAATACAATTTTCAGAATAAGACATCAATAAACAACCAGTATTATGCTTATAAAAGAGAATGCCGAAGTCATTACAGATACTTTATTTGCCACAAGGGGGGGGGGAGTTGTGCCAACTTTATTTCATATATATATATATATATATATATATATATATATATATATATATATATATATATATATATATATATATATATATATATATATATATATATATATATATATATATATAATATATATAAAACTTATAAAAATAAATATATATAATAATTAAAATATCTAGTATTATGCTTATGAAAGAGGGGATGGGGGGGGGGAGTTTTGCCAACTTTATTTCATATATATATATATATATATATATATATATATATATATATATATTATATATATATATATATATATATATATATATATATAATATATATATATATATATATATATATATATATATATATATATATATATATATATATATATATATATATATATATATATATATATATATATATATATATATATATATATATATATATATATATATATATATATATATATATATATATATATATATATATATATATATATATATATATATATATATATATGTATTGTTTTAGATTCTGATGGGGTTATACACTCCATACGATGGTCATATTGATCCTTATTCGTTGACGCAAGCCATCGCTAAAGGAGCTCGCAAGTAAGTAGTAATCGTATTACGAGATAATAAAACTTTGACCACATTTGCGTTATGAGACTCTGACAAATAGTTTTCGTACTCTGAAGAGTCCTCAATGCTTTTGCGCGACAGTTTGACGTCATTTGTAGTTTAAGTTTGGAGTGAGAGGAAAAGAGGGACTTGGCAATAAAAGCTTCATGAGTGAGAGAGATCGAATTAAAAGGACAGTAACCATAATAGCGGGAGAGCAATAAAACTGAGACTCAAATTTTGGTTTTGAGAGGAGAGGCAAAAAGGAAAGAGAGAGAGAGAGAGAGAGAGAGAGAGAGAGAGAGAGAGAGAGAGAGAGAGAGAGAGAGAATGAAAATTTGTGAGATACAAGAAAAGGGGTAGAAAGACACAAAGCAGTCAGGTGTGAAGAAAAGGTTGCCATTTATAGTTACATGCTCGTTCGTAGGAATAATAAACTGTTAACAAGAGATCTTTATATATATATATATATATATATATATATATATATATATATATATATATATATATATATATATATATATATATATATATATATATATATATATATATATATATATATATATATATATATATATATATATATATATATATATATATATATATATATATATATATATATATATATATATATATATATATATATATATATATATATATATACTATATATATATATATATATCCTCTGGTGGAAAAAGGCCAGAGGCCTAACGATTTCCACCAGATTTGGAGTATAACAGAATCAGAAGCCGTTTAAATACCGACATGTCCCGATACACTGCATTTAAAAGTGTTCAAGTCAAAGGAAGTTCGGAAACTGGATAAAGGGGGTGTGTTCCAAACTTCACCAGTAGAGTGCACATAAGATTAGGCATAGCGGTTAAGTCTGGGGTCAGAGAGTTGTACAGAGAAAGGAAGAGATTGTGTTAAAATACGTGTCCTACGAGACCTTCTCAATGGAGCATGTATATGACTTAAGAGTTCGGAAGAGCAGTGTCTGTTGTAATAGCGATATTATAAAGAGAGGGACGCAACAATTCGACGGGAAGAAAGAGATGGGAGAGAGTTAGTAAGAGCAAAAGTGTTTATAAAACGAAAAGCAATAAACTTCACCTTTTCCAGAAGAGCTGTACGCGTGGAACCACCCCATATATGAGAGTCATTCTCCATGCAGGAGCGAACAACACCCCTTTAAAGAGCAAGCAGCTGGGCTGGCGAGAAGAAATCTCGGAGGCGTCACAGAACAACCAACCTCTTAGAAGCTTGTTTAGAAAGAAAGGTAATGTGATTCTATCTTCCAAGAAAGATCACGAGAAAAAGAAACGCTAAGAATATTGAGGACAAATGAAGGTTTGACGTGAGTGTTTTCGAAGAAGATGTCGTAGTTGTGTGGTTTGCTGTATCAAGTAAAGAGACAGAGTAATTGAGTTTTTGAGGCATTAAAAACGATCATGTTTTCTCTGATCCAATTTGAAATACGAGAAAGAAAAGAGGTCAGTTGCTTTAAGGTTATTCTTTTTGCGTCAACTAATTGGAGTTTGAGAGGGCCCCGTCTTTCAAAGTGAGAGGAGTAATAAAGGATGGAGTTATCAATATAGGAGTGCATAGTGATGAAGTAATAGAGAGAATGTCATTAATGAAAAATAGGAAAAATTGTTGGAGATAGGACATATTCTGAGGATATCACCATTTATAGATTTAAAGGATGAATGGTAGCCTTATACAACAGCTGCTATAAAACGACCAGAATGGGAATCAGAGAGAAGGTCACAGACAGATAGATAGATTTTATTTTGTGTCAGACTCTATCGAAGGCTTTCGATATGTCTAGCGCTACAGCAAAAGATTCACCAAAAAGTCGAAGAGCGGAGGACCAAGAGTGAAAAAGAAGGGAAAGAAGATCACCAGAAGGCATTTCTTTGCAAAAATCATACTGGCGATCAGAGATAAGATTAGGAGATTTGAGGCGTTTTCCAATCTTTCTGTTAAAGATAGATTCGAAAACTTTAAACAGAACAGAGGCTAAAGAAATAGAATGATAGGTAGAGGGTTGAGAGGGGGTTTTCTTCTGCACAGTCTGAATGAGCTCACGTTTCCAGAAAGAAGGGAAGGTTGAAATAGAGAAACAGAGGCGAAATAGTTTAAAAATGAAGGGTGCATGCTCGAAAGCTATAGTTTTGAGAACCGCAGGAGTAAAACCATCAGGACCAACCGCCTTCTTAATGTTAAGCTCAGAGAGAGAAGAAATGACGTCTTTAGAAAAAATTACAATATTAGGCATAAATGAGTTGAAAGGGGTTAAATGAGGAGGAATATTTAAGGGTAAAAATTTAAGAGAAGAGTTCAGCTTTAGTAGAAGGTAAACAGGCAGTTGTGCAATCAAAAGATGATAGAGGAATGGAAGATAAAGATGCAACGGTTGAGTTGAAATTTTTTGCAAAATGCCCGAAAGGACGTGAGAAAAAGGAACCAAAATGATTGTTGCATTTACGTAAGAGAAATGTGTTTTTAGTATCACGAAGAATAGATTTTGAGCAATTCCAGAATGAAAAATAAGTTTCACGAGTTTCTGGAGTTTGAAGACGATGATAATCCCTGCGAGCACGGGAGCAAGCAGAATTAAACAAAAGTTTGCTAGGTTTTTTGAAGGGAAATATTATAAAATGCACTCCTCTATGCCAGTGAATCACCATAGTTATGCTCTCTTCACACTCCGAGGGACCCCTTCCAAGGAAACAGTAATCATTCCATGGTAAATGATTATTGTCATACTAGTTATCAACATCGATGAGTCAAAAACTTCTCCTCGGAAAACTTGAAGAGTCAGAACAAGAAATGGAGATAAGAAGGTGATCGGATGAACCCAGAGGAGGAAAAGCTTTACAGCATAGGGAGAAAGATAAGAGTTAATCACCAAGACTATCAGGGATACGGGTAGGGAGTTGCACCAACTGCTCAAGGTTGTTCTGGATAGAAAAGTAGCAGGCGAATTCACCAACTGGATTATGAGAACTAGATGAAAGTAATTGGCTGTGATGGACGTTGAAATCTCCTAAAATGATGATTTCAGAGAAAGAAGGAGAAAGAAAGAATGTATTTTATTTTGCAGTTTAAATAGTCGTAGAATTTTTATAGTCAGTAGAATTAGAAGATAATAGACATAACTAATAAATTTAGTAGGAGAAATGCAAGAGAGATTAAGCCATAAAAAGTAGAGAATTCAAACAATATCGTTGCGCACATATGCACAACATACGCCTTTGGCTAAAAATTGAAGAAAGAGACAGTAGAAGGCAGCAGAATAAGGTTTGCACCCACGTACCTGAGTTTCGATTAAGAGCAAGAGACGAGGTTTAGAAGAAGAGAGGTGATGTTCGACAAAGAGGAAATTAGAAAAAAAAGACTGCGAATGTTGCAGAAATCAATGAAAAAAAGACCGTACACCGTTGCAAGACGGATGCAAATTCTTGGCTGCACCTTATACTATGGCTGCACCATGTCCATCATTGGAGGCCGCCAACTCCCAAGTGGTGATGGGATGAGGAGTGGATGAGAGGCATTCTTTGGATGCTGCCCCTCCAAGCATCTCTGAGGCAGCTTTAAGTATCGCCATTTTTATATTTTTATAGGTAATGTGTGAGTAAGTGCTTCTAAATTGTGGAAACATGTGAAGAAATGGGGTGGGGAGGTAATGGGAGCATAAATACTCTAATAGGAGACGAGGGTACACTCACTAGAGATCCTCTGAGAAGATGAAACTCTAAAAGGAACGAATCAAAGTGCAACGGAATGGTCTAGCCTATCCTATCACTCCGCGGGTTATGTCCAGTAGGGGGTACTTGCATCACTTCGGACGGAGCTACGTCCTCCCCTAATATATATATATATATATATATATATATATATATATATATATATATATATATATATATATATATATATATATATATATATATATATATATATATATATATATATATATATATATTATATATATATATAATCAATTATTAAAACATTCCAATTACGAAAGCATTAAGGCTTATTTAATGATAGAGAACTTAAAGTAACTTCTGTACAAGTCGAATAATTATCTCAAAATAACGAATCGCTTTTTTGAATTTCTTTTTTCAATTTAGAATCGTATACCTTTTTTTAATGTTTCAACGTTTTCTAAATAATGAAACTCCCACAAAAGATCATTAATCTAATAATGTCTTGACATCATTTATCTTGTTATCATTTTCTTTAATGGAAGTAGATCCTTTTTTTTTTATTATTATTAATGCCTGTTTGAAAAATCGAGAGGTTTATACAAAAAAGCCAACTTGAGTTGGAGTTGAGGTAAGTCAAATTTAGTATGAAATTGAATGTCGTTGAAATATCGCGATGTAGAGTTTAAAGTGCGCAAGTCAAAGGAAATGGAAGATAGAAGAAGGAAGAGTGATTTAAACTTTTAACAAGAAGTACATGAAAGAATGATCATAGCCTGTTAGTCTGAAGTTAGAGAGAGGTGAATTAGGAAAGAACGAGACCGTGTTTAAAGACAAACTACGCTAACCATAATCTGAAGAAATATCACTATAGGCGGTGCAAAATAACAGTATCAATTGTAATAAAGATAATATTAAAAATGAGATCATTGTTTGACGGCTAGAGAGAGTTTTGAAAGAATTATTGAAACGAATAGTCATAGCTTTCATCTTTTCCAGAAACCATCCTAGATATGTCTTGCCTTCTTAGTTATAGGACGAAAGACACTCTCATAAAGAGCAAATTATTGTGTCTAAAGGGGCTTCAATACATCTAACATCTTAGAAGTTTGTGAAATGAGAAAGTAGTTAAACTTCCAAAACAGATTACTATAGATGGAAGCAACAAAAATATAAAAGGAAAGAAATAGTTGAGTTGTGAATTTAGATTTTGTGTTTGTTTGGAAGATTAAAAAGAAAAGTAGATAAAAAAAAAAAAAAAAAAAAAAAAAAAAAAAAAAAAAAAAAAAAAAAAAAAAAAAAATAGTTAAATTTTGGAGTTATTAAAATAAATGTTTTCTCTGTACTATTTTTCTCATCTGTGAAGAAAACAGAGTAGATAATATATATATATATATATATATATATATATATATATATATATATATATATATATATATATATATATATATATATATATATATATATATATATATATATATATATATATAAAGTGGGTGTTTTATCATGTAAACATGCCAACTTAATAATCAAAAATTCAGTGTAATTAAACAAATTTTCCCTTGTTTTTAAATCACCCCTGGTTGGCAAAAGCCAAAGGCCTACTAATTTGCACCAGAGTTGTTGGGAAATAATCAGAAACGGTTCCAAATTAAAAATCGACACGGTCCCAATAGACAGTGTTTGAAGATTTGCAAGTCAAAGAAAGCTGTAAAAAAAAAGCAAACTGAGTCGGATAGAGAAAGGACGAGACTGTGTAGAAAGACTTGTAAAGCTAGTCTCAAGGGAGAAGGTAGGAGTCGGGGAGTTCAGAAGAGAAATAATAGCTATAAAATAGATATAGTGACGCAACAACTCAATTGGAAGAAAGAGAGTGAGAAAACTAGTGAGAGTAAGAAAGTTTGTAAGATGAAAAGCCCTAGACCCCATCTTTTACAGGAGAGCTCTTTGAATGGAACACCCAGCATCTTGAGAAATAAGATTTCATTGATTTATCATTAAGTGGAAGGAATAAAGGAAATTTGTTTTAGCGTTCATTTTTCCTGTTAAAATGAAAGAAATTCAACCAAGGTTATAATTACCTAACTTGATTAATCATTTATTATGCTTTGCAAAAGAGATTACTAAATACAGTAGTCTGCAAAAAAAAAAAAAAAAAAAAAAAAAAAAAAAAAAAAGATGGATATTTCAGGCAAATAAAATAGAGATGATTACATGCATGAAAAAAGCAATTCAAATATACATTTCAAATTTTTTAAAAAAAATTTTCACTTTTTTAATACGAGTTGTGTTGTATGAAAACAAATTCAAATACACAAATTCTAAGTAAACAAAGTTATTGTTATCTGAATAAACAAAAAGAATTAAAAGGAAGTAAAACCGCGACCATATGTGTATATTATTGTACTGAATATTTGATAATATTCAAAGAAGTCAACCTAAGTACATAATTATTCAATGGGTAGATTAGATGCTTTTAAATTATAGGTTTTTATCTATTAAATGTCTACTCTGATAAGAGAGGCGATTTTAACTGGTTTCCTACTTTCGAAAATTTGAACATACTCAATATTGCTTTCCTGGTATCGTAATAAAAGAGGTATTTGGATTATAGATTAATTCAGTTTTATATATTTCATTCATATGGATCGTCTAAGGCTTGATTTTGCTTCATAATTCATTTTTACCAAACCAAGCCAACAACAACCGAGAAGTAGTCTACTGTCAAAAGAATCTTTTAAAGATATGGTTATTATATAATAGCAATTATATACTTTAAGTCCATTCTTACTATGCAGTTGTCGTATGATCTTCCGAAGTAATGACAGTGAATTATCTTAATAGCCTTGAATGTCAATAATCCCATTCTAGTATCACTCTACTGAAACTGGTGGAAATGTAGTATATCCATATAACCACCCTGATAAATGGACATGGTATATAGATGTCTAACCATGTAAATGGATTCGTAAAAAATTAGAAGGTTCCTTAATGAATATGGATGTGACTTTAGTGATGTTTTTTTGATGAGTGAATTATATTAGTCTGATATGAAGTCGCTGCATTTGTAGTTAGGTTTTATCTACTCTTGTAGATTTAAAATAGCTAGAAATGATATAAGAAGAAATGGAAAATGGTTAGAAAAAGGATAATGGGAATTGAATAATTAAGCTATAATACAGTACCCAGAAAGCATAATTATTATAAATCATTGTTATTATAATAATTAAAAAGTAATTGAGTAGGTTTTTCATAGAAGAGATATTAAGACTTTTTTATTAAGTAATTAATAATTTACTTTAAATATTTGCACGTATAATTAATTAATAAAATTAAAATTTTTCGACAGTATTTTTTAACATTCATAAATATTTACAATCAAATTTAATTCACATTTACTTACCAACATTATTATTTATTGATCTTATTTAAGTTTTTTTCATTCAAACAAATACAAATATAAAATAAAGAAATATAAATATAAATAAAAGTAAAATATATATATATATATATTTTTTTTAAAAACTTTACATAAATAAAAGTAAACAAAGATTTATCCTTAATGTATATCCTTTTATCCTTTACAAACAATTAGGTATGGAGCTTCGATCAAGCAAGGAACCGAGGTTTCGTCTCTGAGATTAAGAGAAGATGGAAAGTGGTTGATTGGAACATCTCAAGGAGACCTCTTAGCAGAACGAGTAGTAAATGCAGCAGGTAATCTACTAACTTGTATATATATATATATATATATATATATATATATATATATATATATATATATATATATATATATATATATATATATATATATATATATATATATATATATATATATATATAGATGACAGTATATCATTAACAAACTTTATCCTGAAAAAGTCTAGACAAACATGCTTGAAAAGACTAATGACTTTAGAGTTCTAAATTTGGAAACTGAGACAAGGCCAATGGAAAGAGACGAAACGACAAAAACTTTGAATGACATTTGTTGTTGTCAGAGTTCAGGGACGAAATAATGACTGATGAAATTCGTCCGTCAAGACTCGAGGGATTGGAAAGGAAACTACTTTTTTTTCTTTCTTTTCCGCTAGTTTTAATCAAGTACATAGAACCGCTTGGGAAAATATTTCAATTTTCATGAAAAATAATTAAATTGCAGTTTAAAAAATTTATTATATATATATATATATATATATATATATATATATTATATATATATATATATATATATATATATATATATATATATATATATATATATATATATATATATATATATATATATATATATATATATATATATATATATATATATATATATATATATATATATATATATATATATATATATATATATATATATTATATATATATATATATATATATATATATATATATATATATATATATATATATATATATATATATATATATATATATATATATATATATATATATATATATATATATATATATATATATATATATATATATATATATATATATATATACAAGAGTGGCTCATGATCGTGGTTGCAAGTTTTGCAACCACCATTATATGCAACAAGCTAGAGTGTAATTGTTATTTATTACTTTCTATTTCTTATTTTTTTTAATAGGATTAAATATTTAATAAATTGCATCTTATTATAATAACACTACAATGAAGCGTTATTTAATTCCAAACGAAGAAACATATATGCAAACATTTTGCAAAAGCATCCTTTTATATAACGGACGAGAGAATTATGAATGAACACTTGCCGCTCGAGCATTTCTATTAGTACGATTTGGTTTATATTGCAAGAACATTTTGAAAGAAATTTTAAGAAAAGTATACATATTTCAATTTTTGTTCTCACAGTTTAGAATATTTTTATATTATTATTATTATTATTATTATTATTATTATTATTATTATTATATTATATATTTGGATTCCAAATTTCTAAATAGCTATTTTTGAATATAGTTTAACTTCTTTAAAATTATTCTTGAGAACAATCTACAGCAGAAGTAGAAAGTATATTTATTGTAATTTCCTGACGCGTTTCGTCTCTGCACTTGAGACATCTTCAGAGGAAGTTTTTTCAATAAAGAATGAGAGTGATTTAAATTTCAAGTATGCATTTTGTAATTAATTAATTCAAATAATATTAAGTTTCATTGATAATTCATTAAATTTTATATTAATATCAGGTCTACGGTTCTTAATGTAAAATGCCTCCGCTATTTTCAATTTTTGCACTTCACACGACGTATATAATGTTATAAAATGTTTAGAGATATTAGGTATAGTTGACATACCATGCGCTGTGTCAAAATGGCAAGATCTTACTAGGTTTGAAACGGTGTTGATATGCCCTATCCGACAATTTATTTGTCGTATAACCAATATATGTCGACGTACAGTCAGACTCAGGGCAGTTAAATTGGTATACAACATGGTGGTTGTCGTCTGGAGCATCTCTTGTATTGAAGGAAGAAGACAGCTATTTAGACTTGTGATAAAGTCTGACTTTGATCTTGTTGTTATTATCTATTGGTTTTATGTGAGTGTTCAGAATATTGCGCAGGCACTTTTCTTCTTTATCAAAATCGTTAGCATTTTGAGTTTTAAAAAAGAATTTTATTTGGTTCTTTTGGTTATCATTATTTTCTTTAATGTATAATTTCGAAAGGGTTCTGTTTATTAGGTTCTCAATCAAATATTGTGGATGGTCACAATTAACTAAATTTTTTCTAATGCGAGAGATTTCTTTGTTGAATGATGTCCAATCAGAGTAAATGTTATATGCTCGGTAAACTAGAGTTTTAACAATAGAGTTTTTATAAATATTAGGTGAGTAGGACCCATAGTTCATATACATGCCATTGTCAGTGGGTTTGACATGTATTCCCGTAGACAATGTTCCATCATGATTTACAGTGATTTTAATATCTAAAAAATTAATAGTATTATTGATGCCTGTTTCATAAGTAAATTTCAAACATGATAACTCTTGTAATCTGTTGATAAATTGATGTATGTTATTCAAGTTCTTAAAGACAGTAAGGGTGTCATCAACATATCTTATGTAAAATACTGGGTTAAAATTGTTATTTTCACTCAGAATTTTATTTTCAAGATTTGCCATGTAGAAGTCGGCAAACGTTGGTCCAAGTGGCGAGCCCATTGACACTCCATCAATTTGTAGGTATATATTTTCTTTAAATTTAAATGGTGTTTGTGTACAGCAAATCAATAAAAGGTTCCTCATATTTTGTTCCGATATTTCTGCTATTTAGAAATTTGAATCCAAATGTAGATCCTTTATTAAATCAAAAGCTGATATTATTTCCTATATTTTATTATTATTATTATTATATTTATTATTATTATTATTATTATTATTATTATTATTATTATTATTATTATTATTATTATGCACATACCTAATAATAATAACGATAATAACAATAATAGTAATAATAATAATTATTATTATTATATATTATTATTATTATTATTATTTTTATTATTATTATTAATGTTATTATTAATATTATTATCATATAAATAAGTTTTTATCGTGCACAGGTTCTTCAATGTTTTCGAACAAAATGTTACTTCTTCAGTATAATATGCACCTAATCCGACAAAATTATAAAGGTTAATCTGATTATTAGGCTTAAATGCAAAATTTTTAATTTTTTGTACATTAGGTAGACATAATTTCTCCTGCCTTTCAATCTCAGTATGTATGCTACGCATAATATTACTACCGACACGTGCTATGATAATGAGTCAAGCCCGTTTTCTTTTATGAGATATATAAGCAAAATCTCATTAGTAAACACTCAGTGCTTTGACTTTAGTCGTACAGGGTAAATGTATTTAGTATATTTTACAACTTTTTTGCATGATATATAACTCATTTTTGGAATTTTCTTTTTAAATAAACAAAATGACTGTGCAGAAAAAGACTTATTTAATAAACTTTTAAAAATTAAAAAAAAAAAATTTTTTTTTAATTTTTAAAAAAAAACTTTTTTTTTTTATATATATATATATATATATATATATATATATATATATATATATATATATATATATATATATATATATATATATATATATATATATATATATATATATATATATATCTCTTTTAATTATATTCTGTACTTTTAAATTCTGTAATAGTAACAGACTGTTGAGTTGTTGCCGAAGAAATTGTACATCGGCGTATTTTATTCTATTGCACAATCCTTTAGAGTTTAGATTGACTTTTTGCAAATCCTCTTGGAAAAGAAATTATTAAAAATGGTAAAAAACGTTATAAAATAAAAAATAAAATAATAAATATAGCATCTTTTTCTGTCAATTTCTAGAATTTTTTAGGGAGTGGATAAAGCTGCTATCTGAATAGAATGTTAGTCTTGGCTGAAACATTTTTATTGAACGTTTCACTCTTTTAACAGAAAATATATCAAACGTACTTTCAACCGTATACTAGTAGTTTCTTACAGGCACATTCAGTAGGGTTCCCCTTTCTTCGCATTCTACCTCTTACTAGTACGTGTACATATTTTTGCTTTTTGTTATTTTAAAAATAACAACAAATCACGTACCTCAAAGATTCTTGGTACCGTGAAATCCAGAGGTTGCCCCTTTCTACTCTTCCCATATTATCACTTGAAATTTAAAATCCCTTATTTGAATTATTCTCCCTCAGTCACCACACAACACCATTCCTCCCCTCTCACCACTTCATTTCCACCTCCAATCCTCATCACTTTTGCTGGATTTATTCCTAATCCTTTGTTTGTTCATTTCAAAAAAAAATTCTCTCACTAACATTTTCAACTTTTCCCAGGACTCCGCCACCAACACCGCATCATCTGCAAACAACAAGACATTTGCCTCCCATTCACCCTCGACACTTCTCAGCCTAATACCCTTCCCTTTTCAACCTTTCCCCGGACTTCGCAACAACACCCCATCATCTGCAAACAGCAAGACATTTACCTCCCATTCTCCCTCCACACTTTTCAGCCTAATACCCTTCCCTTCCCACTCAATTTCCCTAACTACACAATTCATCAAGAGGTTAAACAACCATGGCGACATTATACACCTCTGTCTCAATCCCACTCCTCCGTTAAACTAATCAGTAAGCTCCCTTTTCAATCTTACCCTCTTTCTAAAATTTTCATAAAAGGCTTTGATCCCTTACAATAATCTTTCCTCCCACTCCCTACTCCTTCCATAATACCTCGATCAACTTTCTCCTACATACCCTATCCAAATATATTAAGCATGCTTACCCCACTTTACTTTTTTCAAGCAATTTCTCACCAATCATCCTCAATACAAACATCTGGTCCACACATCTCTTACCCTCTCTAAAACTCTCTTGTTTCTCTTCCACCCACTCTCTTTGTCAATTATTTCAATCTTGTCACATTACCCTCCCATAAATTTTCCCTACCACACTGAACAGACTTTTCTCCTTATAATTTTTACAAACCATCTTATCCCTTTTCCCTTATATTCTGGCACATTACAAGCATCCTGAAATTCCAGAGGCATTTTCCCTTCTCCCCAACACACATTAAATATTCTAACCAGCCAGTCAATCACCTCTCCAGCTCCCTACCTTATCATCTCCTCATATACACCGTCGTATCTGCCGACTTTCCCTTTTTCATCTTTTTTACCGCTACTTCCACCTCCTCCTACTAATGCTCCTCTCCTTCTTCCCATTCACTACCTCCCCGTTATTTCTTACCGCTCCCCCTCTCCAATCACTCTACTCCCATTCAATATTTCATTAAAGTGCCTTCTCCATCTCTCTCCTACCTCTCTCTCACCATCTTTTCCCTTCGCTCACCTCCCCTTGCTCTTCTCTCCCTCTCCTCACCCTATTTACCTCCTTCTAAAACATTTTACTTCTCTCCTTAAAATTTTCTGCTAGCTTTCTGCACCATTCTCTTCCTCTCTCTTCTTTGCCTTTATAACCTCCCTCTTCATCCCCTACACCTCTTCCTGTGCACCTTCCAATCTCTATACTCATTCGTATCCAAATACCTGTTAAAGGCTTCTTTTTTCCTTTTCACAAAATTCCCCAAATCTTTATTCCACCACTCATTCCCCTTACGTTTACCGATCCCTATCCCCTTCACCCCACATATCCTTCTAGCAACTTCCACCAATGCTCCTTTTAATTAACTTTATTCCTCTTTGACTCCCTCCCACCTTGCTCACCATTACCTCCTCACCACATCTCTCTTATCCTTTCTATGTAGTCTTCTCTCTTCCTCTCCAATTCCAGCCTTTTCAGTCGCGCCACCTCCACCACCTCCACCACCTTCTCTCTCTTCTCACTCTCACTCTCTCCCGATCCCCTTTAACTTTCACTCTCGCCACTACCAAGTAGTGGTCAGAGATACTTAATACATTAACATTTAACAGCCTACTCCTACCTTCCCATCTCACGAAAACAAACCAAAATCCCCCTTTCCATGTTCACCCCACTCACCAACCTTTACTTATTAATATATCTCTTCATAAACTACTTATTTCCTATCATCAGACCTTTTCTTCACACATTCCAATCAATTCGGTTCCACTTTCATTTAACCTTTCTACTCCAAAGCCGTATTATATTATTCACATTTCCAGTTTTCACCCTCTCACCCAACATATAAACATGATCTTTATTATCAAAACTCCTCCACATATTCACTCAGACTCTCCCAAAATGCTCCACTCTCCCTTCCATTAGCTCCCACCATCAGTGAATAAGTATATATAAATACCCAATACTACCTTCTTAACTTTAATCTTACCCAGACTGTTCACTATTAAAAACAACATTTAAAACACAAATTTAAACACAAATCTCAAAGCACGTCACACACTTCCTTTCTAATATATATATATATATATATATATATATATATATATATATATATATATATATATATATATATATATATATATATATATATATATATATATATATATATATATATATATATATATATATATATGTATATAAGATTGTTTCAGTGTTTCAACACTCAAAGTTTTTAAAATTTTCTTTCAAAGTTTTGCCTTTTGTGTTTCACATGGGACTCTTTAGGAAGAAGTTTGGTTATTCTGTGTTTTATCATTTAAAAGTTATATATATATATATATATATATATATATATATATATATATATATATATATATATATATATATATATATATATATATATATATATATATATATATATATATATATATATATATATATATATATATATATATATATATATATATATATATATATATATATATATATATATATATATATATTATATTAATTAGCTAAATTGCGTGATATTTTAATTCTTGACAGGCTTTTGGGCAAAGGAAGTCGGAAAACTTGCTGGTCTCGACCTTCCAGTCGTACCACTGGAACATCAGTACTTAGTGACAAGCACAGTTCCAGAAATTCAATCTTTAAAGAATGAATTTCCAGTTCTAAGACTTCTGGAAGCTTCTTGCTACGTCCGTCAGGAGAGATCTGGATTTCTTGTTGGGCCGTATGAGTCTATAAATACGATGAAGACAAGAGAAGATTGGATCATAAATGGTGTTCCTAAAGGTAGTAATTTTCTTTTTTTTTTCCACACACACAAAAAAAAGCCACATAAAAAAAGTATTGTGATTATAATTAAATCGTTGCAAAAATCTTTAAAATATTTACTATATATTAAAGTAAATATGAATTTAATAACAGTCATCAAAATTTTTAAGGAAATTTATTTTGTTTCATTTTTAATTAGCAGGAACACTGTTACATATGTTTATTTGTCGATTGTTTTAAATTATTATTTTTATGTTGTTATTTTCACTTATATTTATTATTATTATTATTATTATTTATTATTATTTTATTATTATTATTATTATTATTATTATTATTATTATTATTATTATTATTATTATTATTATTATATTTATTATTATTAATTATTAATTATTATTTCATTTCATTTAATAATATTTATATTAAATGTAAATTTAATTTCAGTTTGTGTTTAAAAAAAAAAAAAAAAAAAGAAAAAAAAATAAATAAATAAAATAAAAATATTAAATTAATTTCAAAAAAACTAAAATATGAAATCGCCCAAGAAAATTTAAAAAATTGTTTTTGCTTGTGTAAACGACAGGAGTGTTGCCTCTAACTACGAAGTTAATATTTTTAATATGGCAACGTTCTAATTTTTTCCTTGCCTAAATAGATTTTTTGTCTTCTTTTGGAGAATTAAGAGGAAATTTTTAGGCATTTTCGTTTGACAAGATTTTCTAACGAACGCAAGACAATCTAAAAAAAAAATAAAATAAAAAAAAAAACAATAAAATAAAATAAAAAAAAAATAAAAAAAAAAACTTGGAAAATATTCTTCCAATCTGTAGACTAAATCCAAACAAAGTTTACTATTATATTAGGTAAACTTTGGTCCAGATTTCAAGAGACTGAATTTGTTTTAACCGTACGTAATCAAAATTATCCAACCAAACTTACGATAAATGTTAATAAGATAACATAAAATTGCTTATTTTTAATATGATTTCGAATAAATATTAATAAATTGTTAAGGAAAAATAAAGTAAGTGTAAGCATATTAATAATTTAAATGACAAAAATAAAATCTCACTCGGGAAGTAAGAATATGATTCTGCCAGACAGAAAATGTGTTCAGAAACTACTAATGGGATAGTGTGAAATCTTTGCATAGTGTTATTATATATTATAATAAAAAATAAGGAAAATCCATTATTTTTTGAATAATTTATTTATTATCTAAAAAAATTGATCTAAAAAGTTCTTAATGATTATTAATCAACATTTTTAGGTTAAGGCCAGTACAGTTAATCATATATATATATATATTATATATATATATATATATATATATATATATATATATATATATATATATATATATATATATATATATATATATATATATATATATATATATATATATATATATATATATATA
>SEYY01000883.1:78565-81065 GCA_009176605.1 Armadillidium nasatum
TATATATATATATATATATATATATATATATATATATATATATATATATATATATATATATATATATATATATATATATATATATATATATATATATATATATATATGTATATATATATCCTCTGGTGGGCAGAGGTCGGATGCTTACCAATATCCTCCAGAGTTGGGGAACAGTCGGAAATCTGGTTGCTAATGGCCGGCGTAACCTGATACACCGCGTTTAAAAGTGTCCAACTCAAAGGAAATTGGGAAAAGAGATAAAGCTAGTGTGTTCCAGACTTTACCAGTAGAGTACATGTAAGATTGATCATAGCGGTTAAGTCTGGGGTCGGAGAGTTGGACGGAGAAAGGATGACACAGTGTAGAAAGTCGTGTCGTACGAGACCTTCTCAGTGGAGGAGGTGTGCGACGTGAGAGTTCAGAAGAGCAGTGTCCGTTGTTATAGCGATAGTATAGAGAGAAAGTAACGCAACAATTCGAAGGGAAGAAAGAGTTTGGAGAGAGTTAGCAAGAGGAAAAAAGTTTATAAGGCGAAAAGCCCTAGACTCCACCTTCTCAAGGAGAGCTGTATGAGTGGAACCATCCCATATGGGGCGATCAACACCCCTATACAGAGCAAGCAACTGAGGTGGATTGAAGAAATGCTGTAGGTACACTCAGAACACCCAACCTTTTAGGAGCTTGTTTAGAAAGAGAAATAATGTGATATTTCCAAGAAAGATCACGAGAAAAAGAAACACGGAGAATACTGAAGACGGATGAAGGTTTGAGTTGTGTCGAAGAAGATATCAGTTTGTAGAAAAAGATAGAGGAATTGAGTTTTGAGTCATTAAAAAACCATGTTTTCTATGCCCCAATTTGAAATACTAGAAAGATCAAGAGGTCAGTTGTTCCAAGGTCATCTTTCTTGATCTATTAACTGCTGTTGGGGGGAGGGGGGAGTCTTTCAAATTGAAAGGAGTAATCAAAGGTGGAGTCATCAAGGAGTGTATAGGAACGAATAAGAGAAGGTCATTGATGAAAGAGAAAAAGAGTTGGGATAAGACAGATCCTTGAGGACAGCATTATTGATTTTAGGAAGAACCAAAAACAGTAGTTTAAAAAATATTTAATATATATATATATATATATATATATATATATATATATATATATATATATTATATATATATATATATATATATTATATATATATATATATAATATAAAAAAAAACGAAAAAAAAAAAAAAAAAAAAAAAAATTCCCAACGGACTTTTCTGCATTTGCGTGCAATTCGCATTCTCAGCGACCTTCCTGATTTTCTTTACGGTTCACGGACCCACGGACCCACGGACCCCGGACCCCAGATTCGAGCCAACTTCAGCCGGACTGAACCGCAAAAAAAATGGTCAGGAAAGAGAGTGAGGTGAACCCAGCGATTTTGCAAACTCAGGCAACTTCTTGATACCATATTTTGGGGGGGTTCACGGGGCCCCCGCGGGGGCCCCCTCCCCAGATTGAGGCCAATTTCAATGGGTTGACCCCAAAATGATGTCAGGAAAGAGCGTGAGATCAATCTGAGCGAAGTGATTTGCATTGCAAATCAAAATCCCGTTCGGAATTTTTTTTTTTTTCGTTAATATTTTATATATATATATATATATATATATATATATATATATATATATATATTATATATATATATATATATATATAATATGTGTGTGTGTGTGTGTGTGTGTGTGTGTGTGTGTGTGTGTGTGTGTGTGTGTGTGTGTGTGTTGTTTTATTTGTTTGATTTAATTTTATTAACGTGCTGAAAGTTTTTTTTTTTTTTTTCTTCTTTTTTTTTACATAAATTTTATAACTTTGAATTTTCATTTTACTTAAAAAAAAAAATCTGAATTAATTAATTTTGTACATTTTTTTATTGATAATATGACCTATATTTTAAATAGAACTGTTCTTTTTATTAGTTTTAAATATTATAAGAAGTATATAAATTGCAGCTCCTTACCTTTATGCTGCAATGCTCATTCTTTTCTTACGAAGGAAAGAATTCTGCCTCTAATTACTTATGACAGCCAAGTATTATATCTCTTTTCTCACAAAGAATTTTCATAATATTGTTCATGCAAACACTTGTTAAAATTTGATATCCCGATTTTGATAAATTGGTGTTTTCTTTCTTCTTAAATTGGAATTGTACGATGCACACTTCTTTCTATTTACTTCTTCAGTATTTCACTGGACCAGGCGGCAAGAAAACATTCTCAAAGGTTCATTGTCAACTAACTGCCTCACCCTTGAATATCTTTTATTTCAAGAAGATCATTTGTCTCATAGATTGCTTTCAAGTACCGATAACTACATTGTACATTAGGTATCTAATTTCTTATTAACAGAATCCCAATTTACTATTCTAGTAGTTTTAATGAATTGCTCGCATCAAGTCTATTTCTTCTTGCTTAAGCTCTTAGGAATTGAAAATAGAGTCCTCCCACTAGGAGTAATGTTCT
>SEYY01000883.1:86065-96065 GCA_009176605.1 Armadillidium nasatum
TATATATATATATATATATATATATATATATATATATATATATATATATATATATATATATATATATATATATATATTATATATATATATATATATATATATGAACCGACCGGGCCCCGGCCAAAAAATCAGGGAAAACCCGGGTTTGCCGCCGGGTTTAAAATGGCAAATTATGCAAAATTTTTTTTTTTTTTTAATTTTCAGCAATTCTGCTGAACTTTCAGTTATATAGATTTTTTACCGGTAAGAAAAGTCCATTTCTAGCGTTTTCCGAGTCTATTACGGTTAAAAGTTTTTGTTTTGTTTTTTTTTTGTTAAATTTTACCATTTTTTAATTGAATGGCGGTGCCAAACCACTTTTTAGAATGAGCTGAAAATTGGACTATTTATTAAAAATTAAATGGGATACAAAAGTCTCTAATAGACTTTTGTTCCCAGAGTTATTGGAAAAATGTTATAAGCTAAAAACTGACTAACTATAGAAAAAAAAATTTTTTTTAAAAAAAAAAAAAAAAAAAAATTTTTTTCAAAAAAATTTTTTTTTAAAAAAAAAACTTGACATTTTATTTTTGGGTTTGTGTATAGGGGTGGGCTACAAATTCCTCTATGTACTTTATTCGTTGGGTTTTGAGATATAGCTTCAAAAAGGTCCATTTTTGGCCAAATTTCAAAAATTCCCAAAGTTTGAGAGGCTATATCTCGCTTCAAACAAAGAGCATTTAAATTTGCACTAAATAAATATTGTTGCCCTGCCTCTTCTAAACAATATTCACAAATAAAAAAAAAAATAGTAGGTGCGTTTTTATAAATAAATTTTCCTTCCTCCAGAGGGTACGATTTTTGCTAATT
This sequence comes from Armadillidium nasatum, assembly GCA_009176605.1. Lineage (NCBI taxonomy): Eukaryota > Metazoa > Arthropoda > Malacostraca > Isopoda > Armadillidiidae > Armadillidium > Armadillidium nasatum. The sequence continues at coordinate 86,915 of SEYY01000883.1, forward strand.
TTTTTTTCAAGTGCTTATATAACTTTTTCTAGACGTGATATCAAAAACCTTTCCCACCAATGCAAGAAATTGGGCAAAGTTATTCAGCTAAATTTTCAGCTCATGTGGACCAGTGTTTGATCCAGTTATTCATTTTTAATTTGGGTCCAAATAAGTTTCAAACCGTTATAGACTCAAAAAAATGCTCGAAATCAACTCAGAACTTCGTGAAAAAATTCACATACTTTGAAAATTTCAGCTCAATATCAAATATAAAAAAAAAAATTTCAAAACAAAATATAAGAAAATTAAGATTTTTTTCTTTTCTGTTTCTTTTGACCACTCCTTTTCTGCTAGTGAATGTTCATCTTTGTGTTTTGATTTTAGATACTCCAAAAGATTTGGTTTGAAATTTTTTTACTTGTAGCACCCGGAGGTTCTCTTTAATTTTCTGACTGCAGATATTAACATTTAGCTATTTCGAGCCTATCCTAAACATTGTAAAGTATTCAAATACTGCAGAAGCTGATCTTTTAGCCATATTGACTGAAAGTATAAACAAAATAATAATTTTTAAATAATGCAGCTAAATGATACAAGTTTGATACATGGCAATAAAATAGCAATGATATATAAATACAGGTTAAATTGATAATTTTATATCCTACATTTTTTAATTATATTAGGTCTTACTTAAGTAAACCTGTTGAATCACTATTATGAATTAGAATATTTTTGTTTTTTTTTTACTTTTTTTTTTATTTTAATTTTTTGATTTTTTTTTTTTTTGAGAAAATGCATTATCATTAATTTAAGTGAATGTTGGCTATTCTACTCCTTCCTTACAATTAAATAAACCTTATATCTAATTTTCTTAACCTTAAATTTCAGTGCTTTTGACCCTTTACAAATTTTAGGTAACCCCGGCCAAAACCCCGGCCCGGCCAAATTTCAACCCCGGTCGGTCCCTATATATAATATATATATATATATATATATATATATATATATATATATATATATATATATATATATATATATATATATATATATATATATATATATATATATATATATTATATATATATATATATATATATATATATATTTATATATAATTAGAAAAATATAATATATAAATATATTTATATTAGCATAAATATAAATAAATTTAAATAAGCAATAAGGATAATTAAATAATTCTATAATTAAGTTATTATATTTTTTGTGTTTTAATAATTTTAATAAGTTGGAAGAAAGGTCTTGAAATCCAAAGGGAAATTTCCCAAATGGAAATTTGAAGATAATTTCATAAATTTTCGTTCAATTTAATTAAGTGAAACAAAAAGAAAATGACGTTATTGAATGAGTTATAAAAATTCAAATTTCAAATTTGTTTTGTCTCTTTTACTATTTAATTTGTTGGGTCAAAAAGGGGTCAAGTGACTGGCAAATGTGTGGGAAAAAAATTATCAAAGTGATATTTATTCTATAAGTCAAAGTGATTGATTTATTAATCCTCTAAACAATATGAAAAAGCTAAAAATATTATAGTTAGGAGTTTTTTTCAATATTTTTCTGAAAAAAATTAAAAAGAAAATTTGTAACTGAAAATATGCGATAATCTTTTTATTGTTCATCTAATGTCCATGAAAATTTCAGAGTAGATAGAATTAATATCTTTTAGGTAAAATATTTTATTGTTTTCCCAAATATTTGATCTTTGGGTAACCAGGGCAAGTGATGATCAGCTTAAAATAAATGTTAAAAATATAGTTGAATCAGAGGTGGTCATTCCGGGTACGTTAAGTAAGAGGCGCTTACCCAATTTCAACAGATTATAAAACCGTAGGCACCTCATGCAACAGATAATTTCATTTCTTAAGATGAATTTATAAATCCTAGTGTTTCCTACGTAAGAATGAGATGCAAAACAGAGCTTGGTAAGTTGTATATATATATATATATATATATATATATATATATATATATATATATATATATATATATATATATATATATATATATATATATATATATATATATATATATATATATATATATATATATATATATATATATATATATATATATACCGCTTCCACACTCGAAAATTTCACCAAGCCACTGAGTTGGATATATAAAACATGTTCAATTTTTTCCACAATGAAAATTTCATATGGATCTTATTATTTAAAAAGTTATAAAAAATATTCACTTGGAACATGAGAAACTAGTATTTCAACTGTTTTTGATATAAAATGGTCAATAAAAAACTTTCCTTGTTTGGGCTTTGCTTAGAAATTAGATAAACCAAAAAACTTAACTTAGAACACATCTCTCTGTGGTAGATTTTGCTTTCGAGATACTCAAATTCTGGCAGTAAATCTACACTCCAAAGCACACTATTAAACACACGGAATAACTGGTTGAAAACGAATGTAGCAGATAACGTGGAATAATGTTTCCTTCTTTTTATTTCGTAGAGGTCGGTTTAATATAATTATTGAATGAAAATATGTTCAAATTATCTTTTCGTATTTCTCCCTAAAATTTTCATTCTGAAATAAAAAAAACTCCCCTTTATTAATTAAAGAAAATATTATTAATTTATAAATAATTGTAAAAAGAAATATAATTTGCATAATTTATACGCCTTCATTAAACCACTGATATACTAGTAAATATATATATATATATATATATATATATATATATATATATATATATATATATATATATATATATATATATATATATATATATATATATATATATATATATATATATATATATATATATATATATATATATATATATTGTGTGTGGTTTGTTATTCTTTAACCAGAAATAGTATTTCAATAGAGTCTATTTTTATTCCCTCGCAAACAATATTGAATTTTTTGCCTAAGATTAATTCTTTCGCCACAACACAAAATTCAACTCTGAAATAAAATTCCTCTTTGCGGATTTCTCTTTGAAGTTTTACATAAAATAATAATAATAAAAACAATAAAATGGTAAGAGGAGTGTGTGAATGAAACAGAGTGAGAGAGAGAGAGAGTGAGAGTGTGTGAGTGAGAAAGTGAAAGAGAGTGAGAGTAGAGAGAGAGAGAGAGAGAGTGAGAGAGAGAGAGAGAGAGAGAGAGAGTGAGAGAGAGAGTAGAGAGAGAGAGAGAAAGAGAGACTTTTTGAAGTTTGCTGGAAAACATTTAGTAGTTTTTGATTTGTATTTCTATTTCTGTTTCCAGAGCCCAATTAAGGGAAGAAAATAATTGTTTCCTTTAATTTTTAATATCTCTTTTTCTTAATACTTTTTAAATATATTCAATTTATTCATTTCCTATTTTCTCATTATTTTCACATGTATTGTGGGCGTTTGTTTCTCTTTTAGAGACTGATTCTTCTGAAAACTCTCCCCATCAACACCAAGACCTTGCTGCCGGCTTACACTGGTGCACGGTCTTCTTTTTTCATTTATTTCTGCAACATTTGCAGTTTCTTATCTAACTTCCACTTTGTAGAACACCACCTCTCTTCTTCTAGACCTCATCTCTTGTACTTAACTGAAACTCGGGTGTTTGAGAGCTCTGACAGAAACCAATACTCTGTTTCATCCTACTGCCTATATCCTCAATTTTCAATTAAAAACGGTTCTTGAGCATGTGTACTCAACGATGTTGTGTGTTCTGGTGTATAAACTTTGGAGTTTTCTAAATTCTCTACTTCTTGGCTTGACTTTAAGCTCTCTTGCAAATCTACAACTAAACTCATTTATTCTGTCTACTTATCTTTTAAATCTTCGAACTATAAAATATTCTTAGACTCTCTTAACTGCAAAATAAAACATTCTTTCCTCTCCTCCTTTTTCTGAAATCGTCATTTTAGGTGATTTCAAAACTTCATCACCATCAATAAACTTTCAACTAGTTCTCATGATCGTCAACCACTTTTCTATCTAGAACAACCTTGATCACTTGATGCACCTTCCTACTCCTTGGCGATGAATCCAACATGAGCTTAACATCGTTAGGAGAACCTAACGATGTTAAACTCTTTCCTCCTCTGGGTTCATTAGATCAGCTTCCTGACTCTGTAACTCTGTATACCTCCTGTGGTTCTTAAAACTTGTGTTTCTGAGCTTGCACTCTCCCGTTTTCTTCTGTCTCTTTCTGCTTCAACATTCCCTTTTTACTGGAAACATACTCTCATTTAGCCTGTGCTAATAAGGGGGATCTCTTTCGACCCTACAACTATGATCCCATTTCTTTAACATCCATAATTTCTAAAGTTTTCAAAACTTTCCTTAACGGGAAGATTTGGAAACATCTCAATTCCTCTAATCTTCTCTCTGATCGCTAGTATGGCATTTGCAAATAACCCTCTACTGGTGATCTTCTTTCCTTTCTCTCTAACTCTTGGTCCTCCGCTCTTCGACATTTTGGTAAATCCTGAGCTGTTGCGCTGAATTTGTCTAAGGCTTTCGAGTCTGGCAGAAAGCTTTGATTCCAAAACTTCTCTCTTTCGGAATCTGTCCTTCTCTTTGTGCCCTTCTCTCTGATTTCCTTTCCGGTTATTTTATAGCAGCTGTTATAGACGGCCACTGTCCATCCTTTAAATCTATTAATAGTGGTGTTCCTCAAAGATCTGTCCTATCCCCTCCACCAACCCTTTTTCTACTTTTCATTTGTGACTTTCTTTCTTTTACTTCATCACCTATCGAACCTATGCCGATGACTCCACCCTTCTTTGCTCCTTTCAGTTTGAAAGACACTCCTCCCAGCAGCACTTAATTGACGCAAGGAAGGTGTCCTTGAGCAAATAACTATTTATCTTTCTCGTATTTCAAATTAGAGCAGAGAAACTATGAACTCAATTTCTCCATCTCTCTACTTGACACAACCTTCCACACAACTACGACATCTTCTTAGAAAATCTTCTTTATAGGGGTGTTATTCTTCCATCTATTGAGTGCACCTCACACATATGTGGTGGTTCCAATCATTCAGCTCTCCTTTAAAAGATGGAGTCTATGGCTTTTCGTCTTTTCAACTCTTCCTCTCTCACTAATTCTCTCCAGTCTCTTTCTGCCTGTCGAACTGTTGTGCCACTCTCTCTATACTGCTCTTCTGAACTTTCCCTTTGCATACATCCTCCACTGAGAAGGTCCCGTCAGACATCCCTTTCATAGTCTCATCTTTCACTGTCCAATTATCTGGCTCCAGAATTAAACATTATGCTTAATCTGACAGGTACTCTACTTTTAAAATCTTAAACACATTCCCATTATCCGTTTTCCCAACTTTCATTGAGTTGAACACCTTCAAACGTCGTGTATCGGGACATGTCGACCTTTAACTTGATTAGATTTCCGGTAGTTCCCTAACTCTGGAGGAAATTAGTAAGCCTCTGACCTTTTCTCACCTGAAGTGATATATATATATATATATATATAATATATTATATATATATATATATATATATATATATATATATATATATATATATATATATATATATATATATATATATATATATATATATATATATAACCTATCAGCTTTAAGGGGACCCTAAACTCACAGGAAATAAAGCTTTCAATGTTATGGAGCGGTGTTATTTAAAATCTACCCTTATCTATCATTATTTTGAGAAAGAAGAAAATCGATCGACCCATTTTTTTGGGGGGGGGACCCTACAGTCCTTGTATTTTTCCGACTTTTTTCACGAAATATTTCGTAAAATATTTAATTTCAATATTTTCTTTTGCTTTTCTATTTAACTTTTGAGAACATTTGTAGCTCTCCGAAAGGATCAACCAATGATATACGCCTTGGCGTTACCATATTCTTCTATGTTTAAGCAAGATAAATTATAAATTTTTTTTTTTGTCAAATTTTGATATATTTTGATTACCCTAAAGAACCGCATTATTCTGTCTATAAAACTACGTAGATATCTTCCTCAACTATCTCTAGTTTTTTTAAAAAGTTTGAAAGAAATCGTCGAGAATTTTTTTTTAGCAAACATTTTACTCGGAAAAAAAAAAAAAAAGGAGAAAACCACGCCCACAAAAGAGATCAAATTACAATGGATTTTTCCACAAGTTTGAGTGGTCATATCTCGAAACTTTTGGAATTAGGAAAAATATTACAGATTTGGAATCAGCTTATTATTCTCTATAAATCTGTAAGAAAAACAAAGATTTAAAATTAAAATTTCATTTTTTTTATAATTGCCAGATGTCGCTAATTTAAAGTCCAAATGACCTTGAACTGGCAAAGCTTTTTAAGGGAGACTATAACGAATTTTAAAAATCTAATTGCACATTTAGAATCAGAAGAGAATGTACTATAAAACCCCTGAAAAAAAGAAAAAAAAATTTAAAATTTTTTTTTCACTCTGAAGGGTGGGTCATTGAGTTCACGGTTTCCTTAATATGCATACTCTTTCCTTAGCTTTAGTGTCAGCTTCAAAGTTCCGGTTTCAGTGTAAATAAAATTTTTATATTTATTGAGATCAAATAGTAAAAATATTGATGAAACTATTTTTTACTTAAAAATATATATATATAGTTTATGTAAAAGTCATGTTCATTTGTGAAGTTCTTGTTTCACGCACCCGAAGGAATTAGGATTAATTTCAAATAAAATATTATATACAAAAAGTTTTCAGATTTTTTAATATTTCACTAATGTTCACCCTAAATCCGTATACTGCATTTGTTTCATTTGAAGTTTTGGCCATCAGTGTTATTCACCTCCTTGTTAGATGTCAATGGAGTTTGAAAGTGTTTCGGCTCCTTTTACTTATCAAGTAGGGCCTACTTGTTTTCTATATCGGTGTCTACAGTTACTTTAGGTTTTTTTTAAAATACCTTTGAATGAGTTGAAAAATTTACTTTGTAGTCTTTGACACGAACCTCTATTAAAATTGAGAACTTCGACTGTTTGGTGACTTTTCATAAAATGTCTTAATTGAAAATTTTAATAGGCATTTTTATCTGTTTTGATATTATAATCTTGCAAATGCACTCAATTTCTAAAATTTTGGGGAAACATAACGTTAATTGATCCAAAATCTAAAATTCTCTTTTGGTTATTTAACACTGAAAGACTAAATATAAGTATTATTCTTTCTTGCGCTTTGACGAGTTATAGTTTGCTTAAAAATAAAAGACTAAAACTTGAGAATTTTTGGATATTGAGGAAACCGACCTGAAAATAAATGAAATTCATCTTGTATTTAAAGTTCGATCAATTCTTAGCAGCTCCATTTTCCTGAATTTAAGCACAATAGTTCTTTATTAATTTTTTAGATGACGCATAATACAGGACATAAAATTTTCCAAGAAACATTTTGAATCTCCTTACCATAACATATTTTTGATGACATCGTTTATTGAAAGCTCTAATCTTTTGTTAACACAGTGCCATATAATTGCAAAAGGAATTTTTGTCTTGTAGTAATTTTACATACCTCTATTTTTAATCCCTAGCATCATTGACATGGTGACATCCCATTGCACGCAACACAAAGTAAATAATTTTCTCTGTCATCCCCTATCCTACTGTATAAACTTAGAATCTCGAGAAAAAAAAATCAAAGTCAGTCAACTCTGACAAGAAATTTACAAGTGAGGCCATTCCTTTCTCAAATACGCTACTACAATAGATCTACGACTCAGTGTAATTGATTCTCAAGTGATAGTTTCATCATTGAAAATTTATATTCCAACTTTACAATCATTTAGATTTTTGCTTTCTTCTTTTTTTGAGCGACTCCAATTTACACTGTTAATAGGAATAAGAATTAAAAGACTCATTACAATTCCATTCAATTCTTGTAAATTTATTTTTGATCCAAAATTATAGAGATTTTCTTTTACCTGCTAACTTATAACCTGTGCGGAAGATTATGCTATAATGTCATATTTTCAATATTTTTATATTGGTTTCGCCCAAGGATTTTAGAGACTTTATGTTCTACTATTTCTCTGTGATAGAATACCTTTTTAGAGGCTTTACGTTTTACTGATTTCCTGTGATAGAATATTTTTTAAAGTCTTTATATTCTACTGTTTCTCTGTGATCGAATTAATATTTTGACAGTCTTTGTTTCATTGTTTCCCTGGGTTTGAATAGTCCTTTCCGCAAAGACGATATCTGTTACTTCGACGCTCTCTAAAATGAATTATTTCATTGTTGGTCTATTAATTTGATGTTTCCGTTAATTGATTCGAGTTTCGTTTCAAACGAACCAAATCTTTTCACCAGTCATGCCTTCATGTTTCTGATTAATAAAATTTTGGTAGTCTTTTTTGTTGCAGAAATTATTGCACTGCTTTGATGTAGGAACCATCACTTAGGATTTTTTGTCTTTTGAGTTATTGGACATAGAAAGAACAGCGTGGACAACTGAATCTCTCTATCTCTCTTGCTCTCTCTCTCTCTCTCTGGCATGGCAGGAGAAATGATGAAAATTGCATGAGCTGTCTGTCCTTAATTAATTAATTAATTAATATTAAGAAAAGAAAAGAACATTAAGAAAAGCAACGTCAGTTCGCAATGATTTAAACAGAATAATGCATCGACCTGATAGACTGAAAGACATGGCAAAAAAAAAATAAATAAATAAATAAATAAATAAATAAAAAAATAAAAAAAAAAAATTGTGAAAGTGGATGCATTGATTTGGCAAAAAGCCCTTTAACACCAAATTTGTTTTCGATTGAAGTTCTGTCTTTGGATAATAAGTAGTATATATATATATATATATATATATATATATATATATATATATATATATATATATATATATATATATATATATATATATATATATATATATATATATATATATATATATATATATATACATATATACTAGGGAAAAATACAGGGAAGAGGAAACTCCTTTATAAAGGAAGCTAATGAATTTATCAAAGGTTTTTATTTTTGATATCTTTCAATCCCCTTTAGTTTGTGTTTCACGCCATTTTTCCTAAGACTGTTTAATTAATTACATTGTTTTTTCATATTTTCACATGTTAAATATTTTCGAGGAAAAAGGTATAGTTCATATATATATATATATATATATATATATATATATATATATATATTATATATATATATATATATATATATATATATATATATATATATATATA
>SEYY01000883.1:106065-111065 GCA_009176605.1 Armadillidium nasatum
TTATTTAATTGTAAGGAAGGAGTAGAATAGCCAACATTCACTTAAATTGATGATTATATGCATTTTCTCTAAAAAAAATCAGAAAATCACAGTTTTGTATATTTAAAGTTTAAAAAAAGTACAAAAATTAAAAAAAAATTATTCTAATTCATAATAGTGATTTAACACGTTTACCTAGGTAAGACCCAAAGGTAAACTTTGAAAAATGTAAGACTAAAAATATCAATTTAACCTGTATTTATACATATTTTTTTTTTATTGTGCTATATCAACTGTATCATTTAGCTGCATATTTAAAAATTATTATTTTGTTATACTTTCAGTCAATATGGCTAAAAGATCAGCTTCTGCAGTATTTGAATACTTTACAATGTTTCAGGATAGGCTCGAAATAGCTAAATGTAACATCTGCGTCAGGAAAATTTAGAAGAGAACCTCCGGGTGCTACAAGAAAAAAAAAATTTGAACCAAATCTTTTTTGGAGTATCTAAAATCAAAACACAAAGATGAACATTCACTAGCAGAAAAGGAGCGGTCAAAAAAAAAAAAAAAGGAAAAAATCTTAATTTTTATATTTTGTTTTAAATTTTTTTTTTATTATTTGACTGATTGAGCTGAAATTTTCAAAGTATGTGAATTTTTTCACGAAGTTCTGAGTTGATTTCGAGCATTTTTTTGAGTCTATAACGGTTTGAAAGTTTTTGGACCCAAAGTTGAAAAAAATGAATAACTAGGTCAAACCACTGGTCCACATGACCTGAAAATTTAACTGAATACCTTTTCCCCAATTTCTTGCATTGGTGGGAATAAATTTTTGATATCACGTCTAGAAAAAAGTTATAAGCACTTGAAAAAAAATTTGTATAAATCGTACCCTTCTGGAAGAAAAAATTATGTAAAAAAAACGCTACTTACTATTGTTTTTTATTTGTGAATATTGTTTAGAAGAGGGCAGGCAACAATTTTTATTTAGTGCATTTTTAAATGCCTTTGTTTGAAGCGAGATATAGCCTCTCAAACTTTGGGAATTTTTTGAAATTTGGCCAAAAATGGACCTTTTTGAAGGCTATATCTCAAAAAAACGAATCTCATCGAATAAAGTACATAGAGGAATTTGTAGCCCCATCCCTCCTCTATACACACCAAAAATAGGAAATGTTATAGTTGTATTTTTTTAAAAAAGATTTTGTCTGAAAAGGTGGATTTTTTTAGTTCAAAAATTTTTTTTTCTATAGTTGGTCAGTTTTTGGTTTATAACATTTTTTCTATAACTCTGGGAACAAAAGTCTATTAGAGGCTTTTGTAGCCCATATAATTTTGAATAAATAGTTCAACTTTCAGCTCATTCTAAAAGTGGTTTGGCACCGCCATTCTATTGAAAAAGGGTAAAATTTCCACAAAAAAAAAAAAAAAAAAAACTTTTAACCGTGATAGCTCGGAAAAAGCTAGAAATGGACTTTCTTACCGGTAAAAAATCTATATACACTGAAAGTTTCAGCAGAATCGGCTGAAAATTAAAAAAAAAAAAAAAAAAATTTTTTTTTTTTTTGTATAATTTGCCATTTTAACCCCGGCCGGCAACCCCGGTTTTCCCTGATTTTTAGCCGGGGCCGGGGCCGGGGCCGGGGTCAGTAAAAATGGCCGGGTTTGGCCGGGGCCGGGGCCGGGGTCGGGGCCCCGGTCGGTTCATAATTTCACCCATTTTAAAATTCTCCTAAAGATATCCTATTGTATTGGACAGTCCTTCACTGTCAGATTTATAAACTCCAAACAAATTTCTATAATTTTCAAATTTTATTCGTATATTCTTATAACTCTATATTTATTCCAAACAAATTCCTGTAAAATAAATAAATAAATAAATAAATAAATAAAAAATTTACAGCCAAATTCTCTTAATTTACAAGAAACATTGCAATTTTTTCCCCAACCATTTCAATATTGTATTTTATGCAAAATAATATTTGAAATTCCGAATCGGAAAGTAATATGCGATTTCAGACTGAAAATTAAATTTAATATTAATGACATTTACGTTTAATTAATCATATCTATATATATATATATATATATATATATATATATATATATATATATATATATATATATATATATATATATATATATATATATATATATATATATATATATATATATATATATATATATATATATATATATATATATATATATATATATATATATATATATATATATATATATATATATATATATAGAGAGAGAGAGAGAGAGAGAGGAGAGAGAGATAGATCGAGAGAGAGAGAGAGAGAGAGAGAGAGAGAGAGAGAGAGAGAGAGAGAGAGAGAGAGAGAGAGAGAGAGAGAGAGAGAGAGAGAGAGAGAGAGAGGAGAGGAGAGAGTGAGAATAATGACAATGTTGTTTTCCATCTTAAGGCCGACATTGCATGCTTGAAGATAAATGGAGTATGTAGATGCAAAGGGAGAGCTTTGTTCCTTATATTTATTTGTAATCCTTCGAATATATATATATATATATATATATATATATATATATATATATATATATATATATATATATATATATATATATATATATATATATATATATATATATATATATATATATATATATATTATTTAAGTATATATATAAATAATATATATATGAATATATATATATATATATATAATATATATATATATATATATATATATATATATATATATATATATATATATATATATATATATATATATATATATATATATATATATATATATATATATATATATATATATATATATATATATATATATATATATATATATATATATATATATATATATATATATATATATATATATATATATATATATTATATATATATATATATATATATATTATATATATATATATATATATATATATATATATATATATATATATATATATTATATATATATAGCCTCTCTATTAGATAAAGAAATATTTCCAGAGTTAGGGAAAAATCATGAACCAAGGCCAAACTAAGGGCCGACCTGTTCATAAACACAGCGTTTTAATATATGTAAATAAAAAGAAGTTTTGGAATTAGTTAAAGAGATTGTGTTCCAGAATTTACTAATGGAGTACACGTAAGATTGAACAAATCTGTAAGTTCTTCTATTATCAACTATATGCCGTTGAGTGTTTTGTTTATCAAATTGAAATTAGTAGTGAATGGTGAAGTAGTCGAGAAGGAAGTGGCTAAGTGATGTAGTGACCAGGTAAAGGTCATTGGTGAAAAATAGGAAAAGATTTGAGGATAAATCAGAACTATTTGAGGATCATCATTGTGGATAGTTTAGGAATGAACGATGACTGTCTACATAGAAAACCAGAAAGAGAATCAGAGAAATGGCCATTGAGGGAAGGATAAATACGGAAAGATAAAAAAATATATGTTCAACTCTATATTGAGATAAATATTCTGTTATTGATAGAATATTTTATTAATATTTGTTATAATTGGGAATATTAGAACTCCACAAAAATAAATCCCCTTTTCTTTGGATAATCGACTCTAAAAATCAAAGTGATAGAGATTTATAAAAATAAATAAAATTCGAAGTTTTAGAGATCAGTGCTTTGTGTCACACTCAATCACAGACAAAGACAAAACAAATAATTTATCGAAAACACCAGGATCGGAAGACAAAGAATCACAGAAAAACAATAGAATCCCCTGTCAAGTGTTACTTATAAAATCCTTATTGGCAATCAGAAGTGGATGCTTCCAAACTTTCCATAAATTTCACGTACTATTAACAACTGATCGTCTTAAAGAATTAAGGAAAGTAGAATTTGACGTACTGAGAGAATTTTGATAATAATAATTATAATAGTAATAATAATAATAATAATAATTATAATAATAATAATAATAATAATAATAATAATAATAATAATAATAATAATAATAATAATCTTTAATCTTTAATCTTTATTCATTTTTTCAGTTACAAATTTACATATACAAATATCGTGAACTTTACATGTTTTGATACTAAACTAAAATGGGCTTCTGGGGAGACGAAATCGTTCTTTGAGCCCATTAAAATTATACCTGACACAATACATTATATAACATTCAAGTTTTGAATATTGTAAATTTTATAACAAGTAATTTTAACATAATTTGATGGTAGTAATCTTAACCTAAACTATAATAATAATAATAATAATAATAATAATAATAATAATAATAATAATATAATAATAATAATAATATAATAATAATAATAATAATAATAATAATAATAATAATAAAATAATAATAATAATAATAATAATAATAATAATAATAATAATAATAATAATAATAATGCCTTTAACTTTCATATTAAGTTTTTGCAGTAAAAATGTGAAAATGTCAACAAAATTCCTTTTGACAGATTAATAAAAATTCACTTCTTCAAAATTATTTTTAATTTCAAAAACTTTCTTAAAGTTTTCGCTCATGTACTACAAATTATATATATATATATATATATATATATATATATATATATATATATATATATATATATATATATATATTATATATATATATATATATATATATATATATATATATATATATATATATATATATATATATATATATATATATATATATATATATATATATATATATATATATATATATATATATATATATATATATATATATATATATATATATATATATATATATATATATTATATATATATATATATATATATATATATATATATATATATATATATATATATATATATATATATATATATATAATATATATATATATATATATATATATGTAGAGAGAGAGAGAGGTGGTAAGTCTTTTACTCTTTTACTCCGTTACTAACGAATCACTTGAGTAACGAAGTAACGGACTCATAGTAACGAAAGTTACATTCTGATCTGTTACCCTGTTACTTTGTTGATATCTATCTGACTGGCTGGAACAGCACGAAACTAAAAATTTTAGGGA
>SEYY01000883.1:116065-121951 GCA_009176605.1 Armadillidium nasatum
CCGAAAAGAAAACTATACTAGTTCAACTGACAGGATAAAACTCTTCCTGAGAGTGAAAAATACAAAGAAAAGCATTATAAATCCATGAACCGAAAAACGAAATCTTCAATTAGAGGAAGAAGAATTTAGAGATAAGAATATAAGATGATAGAAAACGATGATCTCACTGACAGGGTAGAAGGCCTTCCTGAGAATGAATAAAGGTGAAGGTTAAAAATATTATTCCTTTATTTATTATTATTGCTTTTTAAAACTTGGACTAATTTATAATTTCTTTTTCCTCAATTTGCGAAATACAATTACTGTAATATAAGATGCATCCTATCTTTTAATTGATTCCTGTTAGTTTTTCTTTTTGTTAGTGTAGTTTGATTTTTGATAGCATTAAATCATGAAACGTAATTCTCAAAAAAGGTTGCCCAAACTTGCTACACACTGTGTGCTCTCTCGTCGCATACATCCTCCATTGAGAAGAGCTCGTGCGATACGCCTTTCAACACAGTCACATCCTTTCTCTGTCCAGCTCTCCGAACCCAGACTGAACCGCTATGCTTAATCTTACATGTACTTTACTGGCAAAGTCTGGAACACACTCCCTTTATCTGTTTTCCCAACTTCCTTTGACTTGCACACTTTTAAACACCGAGTATCGAGTCACCTCGGCTATTAGCGACCAGATATCCACATTTGTATAACTCTATGGTATAAACTAGAAACAAAAACAAAAAAATCCAGTTATAGGAAAATTGGTAGGCATCCGGCCTTTGCCCACCAGAGGAGACGTAATATATATATATATATATATATATATATATATATATATATATATATATATATATATATATATATATATAATATATATAAGAGGGCCTATATATGATATATATATATATATATATATATATATATATATATTATATATATATATATATATATATATATATATATATATTATATTATATATTATATATATATATATCGATAAACCGCATCCGCGGATGTGGAACATTAAAAATCCGCATCCGAATCTACATTGGCGGATGTGAAAAAACTGACATGCGCATTTACATCCGCATCTGCGGATATTAAAAATTTGACATCCGATACATCACTAAATTATAATATAACTGCCAAAAATATGAAAACAAATTTAAAGATTTTTAGGAAGCCAATTCCGATAAGCTTCGGGTGAGTAGGCTACTCTTTAAACCCATTCTCAAGGCTAACAATAGAATGAACAAGAATATAACAATAATTGAGCTAACAACCTAACATAGGAAAATATTATTAAATTTCTATACGAAATAAATAAATGTATATAAAATTTATAATATAGGAAAAAGTTCTATCATATGACGAAATACTACTTCAAAATTATTACATTATGAAAATACCTTTACACACAAACACGCACACAAGACACTTACACAAGACACACACGTAGAAAGAGATAGAAAACAAATATAGTACAAACTTTAATACAAATATATTTCTACTTCAGGCTGTGTACTGTGACTATAACTAGTGTGGACAGAAAGGATCACTTATCATTTCCTCACTTGGCAGAACAATTTTTCGCAATATAAGGGATGGCCTTTTTACATTTATCAGGCCAAGAGTTGCCAGTGAATTGTTTAGTTTGCCGTTTAGACCCCCACCCCACTTGACTAAAGAATTTTAAAATATACCTACAACTAATACTGCAACGTTTTAAAGAAAATAAATAATTAAAATTTATAATAAGAACACAGATTTAAAATTTACACGCTATCCAGATTTGTAAGGAAAGTAAATAACCCAATTAAATACTGCCAGAGTCAAATTTCATAAACAAAATAATATTGGAACAATTTAAAAATAATCTTGGTAACCACATTTGCATTAATATTAATATTAATATTTTCAATCTATAAACTATAAACTATAAACTATAATCTATAAACTATAAACAAAAACAAAAACAAAAAAAACAATCCAGTTTGAGAAACAAAGTATTTATGAAATTAAATTTATTGTGATCAGGCTAATTATAATAATAATTAATAACTAATGAGTGGTTTTAGAAATTTATTTTTTTAGAACACTTTAAATGTAGTTATCATCCTAAAATACGGTTCAAAATTGAAATATAATGTCAAAAATTTGCAGTGTTAAAAGTAAAATGTTTTAGAAGTAATCCTTTTTACTCCATAAAGTAGATATATTTTCTATTTATTAAGATTATATATATATATATATATATATATATATATATATATATATATATATATATATATAATATATATATATATATATATATATATATATATATATATATATATATATATATATATATATATATATTTATTTATGTAAAGAATTTTTTTATATTGCACAAGGGTTCGTCTCGGGCCCCCCATATACGGTGTTCGCATATACTTATCGCATATATATATATATATATATTATATATATATATATATATAATATATATATATATATATATATATATATATATATATATATATATATATATATATATATATATATATATATATATATATATATATATATATATATATATATATATATATATATATATATATATATATATATATAATATATATATATATATATATATATATATATATATATATATATATATATATATATATATATATATATATATATATATATATATATATAATATATATATATATATATATATATATATATATATATATATATATATATATATATATATTATATATATATTATATAATATATATATATATATATATATATATATAGTGGAGGGCTAATGTTGTCGAGGACCCTGTTTGTGTGTGTGTGTAGGTGTGTATGTGTGTTTGTGTGTGCGTTACTTGTTAAAGAAAAGTTTCATATCACTCGCTATGACAACATAAAAGTTTTTATTTCTGGAAAACTCTCCAATTATCTCCTTAATTAATTTTTAATGAAAACTCAATAACTACGCAAAATGAGAAAAAAATGAGGGGTTTTTGTTTTCTGTGTAGCTGAATTGGGGGAATGATGCAAGTGGCCCAAAGTTCTGAAGGGAGCAAAGAACCTTTGTGCTCAAACTTCAAAAGAAAGAATTGGAAGTTGTCTTCCCAATATAAGAAGCATCACAGCTACTTCAATTAAATTTATATATTACTGATAAGCAAAAATGTATGGGAAGTGTTTCTTTAGAATTGAAAAATTTGACAATTTGTTTGTTATTATTAAAGGCTTATTATTAAGATTAAGATAGGGATAATCAAAATTTTCAATGTTAATAAATTTTTCGTTCGTTCTGGTGATCCATTTACCCCAAAAATGAAAATTGGAAACGTAAAAGTTACTTAGGTACAGTTAATTTGGTCACAAAAGGTTGTCGAAATTTTAAAGAGAGCCGTTTTCAAAAAAAAAAAAAAACATTTTCAATGAGGAAAGCAGAGAATCCATTTTAAAGAAAAAGTAATTTTAGGTAGTTCAATTCATTTGACAGTAAGTGTTATATGTTCTATCATATAACGCTTTCATCAATTTAACTTTATAAATATGATGGATGAAAGAATCATATTTATAAATGTCCAGTAAATGTCAGTAAATGTCAGGTTCCTATAAACACTAGCCTGAAATTTGTTGTTTTCTTTAAATATGCTAAAGTCAAGAAACACCAGGAATTATTTCCTTTAATTTCAAACGTAAATTTAATGTTAGGATGTTTAAAATTAGAATAATACGGAAACGTCTCAATATGTTCTTTAGATCTAAAGAATAAGAAGGAATCATCAATATTCCTCCTGTAGAAAGCCGGTCGAAATTCAATAGGTCAACTATGAAACCAGAGAGATTCAAAAGGGCAAATAACTTTAATACTAAGTGCAGGACCTAATAGACT
The DNA here is from genome assembly GCA_009176605.1 of Armadillidium nasatum. NCBI lineage: Eukaryota > Metazoa > Arthropoda > Malacostraca > Isopoda > Armadillidiidae > Armadillidium > Armadillidium nasatum. The sequence goes on from SEYY01000883.1 coordinate 119,955, forward strand.
ACTCATAGGCCATAGCAACTCTATTATTATTATTATTATTATTATTTATTATTATTATTATTATTAATTATTTTTTTTGTAAAATTTTTCTTCAAATAGAAACATTATATCTTTATATTCTAGTAATCCTTTATCCTCAACTTGGAATAATATACATACAACGATTATTTTGTTGCTTATTCATTGTTTACAATGTGAAATTCAAAATCGGGCAAAACAGCTGGACAAGTGTTATAGCTACATAGTCCTAAAATGATTCAGTAATAATTTCTAAATTTTAATTTAAAATTTCAGTGTCAATTTGATGAAGTTGTAATTTTTGTCGTCTGAGAGAGGTTTAAAGCCACAATGCCTTTATTCTTCTTTTTTGGGTTCCCTCTCTATGATAATAATAATAATAATAATGATAATAATAATAATAATAATAATAATAATAATAATAATAATAATAATAATAATAATAATAATATATAATAATAATAATAATAATAATAATAATAATAATAATAATAATAATAATAATAATAATAATAATAATAATAATAATAATAATAATAATAATAATAATAATAATAATAATAATAATAATAATGACCTTTAATCTTCATTTATTTCTCAAGTTACAAAAGTTGTGCAAACAAAAATCGTATACTTTATGTGTATTAATACAAAACTGAAATAGGTTTCATGGGGGGACGAATTCGTCCTTTGAGCCCAATAAATTGATACAAAATTACCATCAATCATTATTAAAATCTGAAATTTATAACTCAAAAACAAACATTGGATACTTAAACTTTTTTTTTGTCATGATCTTAATCTAAAGCCCTTCTTTAAAGATAATAATAAAAATAACAATAGAAAGTAATGACTAACAATAATAACATCAAAATATCTGAAAGATAATATTTATTACAGTAATGAAGGCAGCAAATAAAATAATAATAATAATAATAAATAATAATAATAATAATAATAATAATAATAATAATATAATAATAATCAATAATAATAATAATAATAATAATAATATTATAATAATATAAATTAATAATATTATAAAATAATATAATAATATAATTAATATAATAATAATAATAATAATAATAATAATAATAATAATAATAATAATAATAATAATAATAATAATAATAATAATAATAACTAGCATAAAAATAGAAGTAATAAATTAAATAATAATGACAATATAAAAGTATTAATGGTAAAATTAAAAATTAAAAACTTTATTCCAAAATATGTACTAAAAAAACTTATATCACAGCCTTGTTTACCCACACTTTCTATATTATTTACAGGTATGGGGATGTGTAAGCGTATACCTGCTACAACAATTTTTACTATTATTACGATTCATATTATAAATATTGTCATTATCAGTTTTATTATTAATATTATTATCGAATTTATTATTGTTAGTTATTATTATAATTATTATCATTATTATTATTATTACCCCTACCATATTATTGTTATTATTTTTTATCCTTATTATTATATTTTTTAAAGAAATAGATTAGGATAAGATTATAGCTATAATGTATATAATTCATTATAATATTCACAATGTTCAAAGTTTTTTTGTTTCTTACTGTAAAATTATATAATGTATGTTATTATGCATATTTTTAACAGACTCAAAAGACCTAATTCGTCTCCCTAGAAGCCCATTTAAGTTTTAAATCAATATATATATAAAGTACGCGATGTTTATGTGAATTTGCAACTGAAAAATTAAATAAAAATTAGAGTCCAAAGTAGAAACTTTATTTGAAACAATAGGAATAAAGTATCCTTTCATGAAAATGTCAAGGAAGGACTACCCCTACTCCCCGCTTCTCCCGAAAAATTCAGTGAATCACGTTCTGGGAAGCTCTTTTATCAGACTATAACTATCAGGTCAGATTGAATTATTTTCTTCTGTACTAACCTCACAGGAGGCAAATAAACATTTAAATAAATTATTATTTGAGAAGAAA
>SEYY01000884.1:0-7500 GCA_009176605.1 Armadillidium nasatum
ATCTGTGTCAGCATATTGACAGATCGTGTGACCATTGATAATTGATCTTCAATTGCATCAAGGCGACTATCTGAGCTAGGGGGCAGAGTTTGAAAAGGCAATGATCTGTAAGGTTCAGACAACGATGATGTCATGATGGATGATGAATAAATAGGAGTCGGGAATGTTGATGAAGTCAACATACTAGAAACCGGCGGAAAACGCAAACTGGAAGTCACTGTTGAATATCTATTACTCTCTGCCACCGACGGCAAAGAGAACCGCACGCCAACTAACGGTTCGCGAGTTAGACTGGTTCCCGCAAATTTTTGTTCCCGAACCGGAGACGACTCTAATGTTCCCGCATTCGCGAATGGAAACGGAACCCGCTCTACTGGAGGTCGCTGTTCCTCCTTCAATGAGCCAGCAATCTGCGGCTCACTACGTCGTTCGGCCCGCGATTGACTTAATTGACGGTTAGAATAGCCAAGCGCCGCGTGTAATCGTTGTAATTCCGCTAAAATATACGCGTTATCGGCATGACTCGATACCGCGGTTCGATTATATGGAACATCTACCGTCGACGGGTCTTGTGTACCCTCTCGGTCAGAGGACACAGACAAGTCAAGATCCGCGATCGAACCTAACTCTAACATATCCTGGTTTTGAGAGTGTGTCATTGTGCAGTGTATAATGTAAATATACTATGTTAAGAATGTACTGTAGTTTTCCTTGACAACCCAACAACAACAATACTTAAAAAAAAAAAAAAATGTTACACAACAATATTCAACCCCGATGATTCGACGAAGATTTGTCACGAGAGTCAACAAGACAACTTCAACCAACGAATATGAAAACAAGGCGCCTGCAGGACAATCCTGGCAAGGTCGCCAATTATGTTAAGGTGAGAGTACGGTTACTGATGATGACTCACCCTACCAATACTAAGATAAGATCAACCAACTTACAGTTCATCCAAACACTCCCGCCAACAACTCAATGAAATTCTGTATAACAACGAATAACGCAGACACTCAGGTCCGGTTTACAGGATTCCCCTGCTAAACTTCTTCGTCTTTATCTATGGCCCAGACGAATTAAATGAAGAGGTGCCAAGTACGTATGTCAAACCAACAATGAATAACCTCTCGTGACTCCAAAAGATATAGTAAATTATATAGCAATATAATAAACTAACTACAGGAAAACACAGGACACGATCTACGAATAAGAATGCACCCTGAAGAATATATACAAATTTAATTAACGAATATACAATTCTGGCTTCAACACATTCAACTATATAACCTGCCAGCTATACCCGTCGGCACGGCTGTCAGGGCATACACCAAATGTGTGTGTAAATACCAGATTATTTACTGACACCGGGATGTTGATGTAGATTATGATGTTGACTAATGAATATGAATCAACACAAGAATATTTCAAAACTTTAACGAACCAAGATTGGTAATTAAAGGGGTGAATATATATAAAATTATAAATAATTTTATATATACGGTGTCTCACACTTATAATATATGGGTGAATATATGCATACAATTATATAATGAAATAATGATTTGCTCGATTATAATTAGGTTACAAAATAAGATGATAATTTTAGGACTGATTAGATATGCACAGATATAAATAAAGGTATATTTAATCAGTAAATACTGGCACAATTAAGTATATAAATAATACTTATGACTATTTAAGAATAACTTAACTTGGCAAGATTATCTAGAGGAAACTGCTCACAGCTTGCTCAACTATCCAATTACAGAATATGTTTGAGTCAGTGTTTGCTTCCTCTATAGTAATACCCCGTCAAGGCGTATTGTGATTATCTATGGTCTATAGCCTGTATATATGGACTGACTCTGGATTGAATACAGCACTGGAACTGATCCTGGTGCTGGAAACGGATACAGAATGGATTCTGATCCGAGCACTGGAAACTAGCCAAGCACTGGAATGTGATCCGAGCACTGGAATCTGAAGGATAAATCGTATCAGATTATCTATTCCTAACAATTGATTAACTAACTGAATTTAATAATAAAGCCTATAGAACTTACCCTAGCCAGGAATGTTTCGTACTTGAGGATATATCACCAGAGATTAATTTGAACCAGACTATATGTTCGTACTTGTTCCGTACTTGAGAATATATTACCAGAGATTATTTTGAAACAGACTATATAATATATCAGTTTTGTATCAGACAAAGTATATAACAATCTAACTACTGCTTCGTTTAATTGAGAGTTTTAACAAAGTAAATACTGCCTGTAAAATAGAGAAACAGATTTATTACCAATCACACACACAAGTATATCATAAATGAACAATAAATAATATTATCCTCCTAATAATATAACATAAGGAGTACTTTGGCAGTGCATAGGTTATTACCTACTGCAGGGTGAAAGTTACGGGTGAAACCACATGAACATACAATGATGCTCATGCGAATCATTACAATATCCTCCAAACAAAGAGCATTTAAATATGCACTAAATAAATATTGTTGCCCTGCCCTCTTCTAAACAATATTCACAAATAAAAAAAAATAGGTAGCGTTTTTTATAAATAATTTTTTCCTCCAGAAGGGAACGATTTTTGCAAATTTTTTTTCAAGTGCTTATAACTTTTTTCTAGACGTGATATCAAAAACCTATTCCCACCAATGCAAGAAATTGGGGCAAAGGTATTCAGCTAAATTTTCAGCTCATGTGGACCAGTGGTTTGATCCAGTTATTCATTTTTTTCAACTTTGGGTCCAAATAAGTTTCAAACCGTTATAGACTCAAAAAAATGCTCGAAATCAACTCAGAACTTCGTGAAAAAATTCACATACTTTGAAAATTTCAGCTCAATCAGCCAAATGAAAAAAAAAAAAAATTCAAACAAAATATAAGAAAATTTTTTTTTTTTTTTTTCTTTTTTTGTTTCTTTTGACCGCTCCTTTTCTGCTAGTGAATGTTCATCTTTGTTTTGATTTTAGATACTCCCAAAAAGATTTGGTTGAAATTTTTTTACTTGTAGCACCCGGAGGTTCTCTTCTAATTTTCTGACTGCAGATGTTAACATTTAGCTATTTCGAGCCTATCCTGAAACATTGTAAAGTATTCAAATACTGCAGAAGCTGATCTTTTAGCCATATTGACTGAAAGTATAAACAAAATAATAATTTTTAAATAATGCAGCTAAATGATACAAGTTTGATACAGCAATAAAATAACAATGATATGTATAAATACAGGTTAAATTGATAATTTTATATCTTACATTTTTTCAAACTTTACCTTAGGGTCTTACTTAAAGTAAACCTGTTGAATCACTATTATGAATTAGAATATATTTTTTTTTAATTTTTGTACTTTTTTTAAACTTTAACTATACAAAACTGTAATTTTTTGATTTTTTTTGGAGAAAATGCATATAATCATTAATTTAAGTGAATGTTGGCTATTCTACTCCTTCCTTACAATTAAATAAACCTTATATCTAATTTTTTTAACCTAAAATTTCAGTGATTTTGACCTCTTTACAAATTTTAGAAAACCCCGGCCAGAACCCCGGCCCCGGCCAAATTTGGGTGACCCCGGCCCCGGCCCCGGCCAAATTTGGGTGACCCCGGCCCCGGCCAAATTCCAACCCCGGTCGGTTCCTACATCACCTTGAAACTTTATACATCTATTATTATTCCTTACTGAGGTAACCACTTTGGTATCATCTGCATAGTTAGAAACCTTATATTTAGGACATTTGTCTAAATCATACATAAATATGAGGAACAATAGTAGTCCCAGCACAAAATCAATAATGACTCACTAGCCCTCTAGTGGAAGGCAATCAAGAATGATCCTCAAACACTAGCAACATTAACAAGAGTATATTTATTCCCACCTTTATTCTTTGAAAGAGAATTCAAAAATATAGAATCAAACTATTGCCAAAAAATGTAGAAATGTTACTGTTTTTAAAATACAATCTTAGAGCAGTAACATGTTTAATGTCACTGCCATTTATTCCTGAAAATTTCACTCCCCCAAATTCTAAAACCTAAGATTTAAATGTTCAAGAAGAATCTGATAGTGATTTAAGTGAATGAATTATTTGTTTCCTCTTTTATGTTGTATTCATTTTGCCCTACCCAATATGTTACAAAGGAATAATGGAATTAAAATCTTAATTATATTTTATTTGATTTAATCTACCATTAATAAGTATGATTTGCAATTATTCCTGGCAGGTAAACCCTGATTTTCCCTGATTATTAGCCAGGGCTTCAGTCTGATATATATATATATATATATATATATATATATATATATATATATATATATATATATATATATATATATATATATATATATATATATATATTATTATTATTATTATTATTATTATTATTATTATTATTATTATTATTATTATTATTATTATTATTATTATTATTATTATTATTTTGAAAATTTCTAAAATGCAGAAATCTGATATAAAAGCTAAAACCAGTTCTGTGACTCCCCAACCAAATTTATTTAACAAAATTTTATTTAAAACCCAACAAGTTAGTTTAACTTAGCCTACAGAGTTATAAACATTCTTTAGCATAAAAAAAAATAAAATAAAATAAAATATATATAGTAGGTAGTGATACTCATCAAGAACATAAAGGAAAAAAAAGTTTGAGATCAGCAATATTAGTAGTTTCCAGTTAACTTTTATTTTGAGAATCACTTTTTACAGTAGAAAACTAATATTAATTTCTTTAGCAAATAAATTTAATTAATCAAAGGTCTTTTAAATTGGTTTTCTCCTCAAAAACCCAGGAATGAAACATCCTGACTCCTAAAGAAAAAGAAGGTGCTCTCAAGCTTCCAAGCTAAGTTAAAGAGTCAGATTTAAATAATTAAAAGTTACTAGTCAGCCCTATAACTAATGGTTGAATATTAAAAATAAGGAAACCTATTTCAGACTTAGTCTAGGGTCAGAAAAGCTAGCTAGCCCTAAACCTAATTTCAGAGTCTAAATTCCCACTCCTAAGCATTTGAAAAAGGAATTTCTCAAAATTGTCCCAGATACACAATATAAAATATTTAAAAATGAGAAGTTCTGGAAAATATTCATGTTAATTCTATGGTGTTAATAATGTTTTTACAGATAAATATTACATTTTCTCTGCATCTTAAGTAATAAATAGTAATGACTAACATGTAAATATTCATTTTTCAAATTTGAAGTTACCATCCAAAAACAGCTATCTTAATTTTGGAAATATTTAAAAAACTGTAATTTTTTGAAATAAATAAATTATTTTAAGAATATGAAAGATGAATTTCTAATATCCTTAAAACAATAAGAATTTAAATTTATTTAAATTAAGCAAAATTCAGAAAGGAAAATCAGTAAGTTAAACAAGTTAAAACACCTTTCCAGCATAACATGCTATTATTTCTACCATGCTATACTGCAAAGTTAAATTTAAAATCTTTTATTTTAAAATAAATATTTATATAAAATGGAAATCATTTCATAAAAGCTCTATTTTGAATAAAAAGACAATAAAAACATTGAGAGGGGCTTAATTGAACTGTTTTTGGCTGAACCTGAAATGATCCCCATTTTATATACATATTTATTTCCAGCCTAATAGGAACGAACTTTTGTTCACAACTGTACCTTTAATTAAACTAAATACTACAAACTTACTTAAATCTGAAAGCAAAATTAATATTTTTTACTAGTCATCCAAATTTTCTTTCAGGAATTTCCTGAATTTGACAGCAGCCTTTCTAACAGGTCTTTTCTCAGAGCTTTGATTATGATCATCTGGCTGTCTAGCATCTACTGGAGTAGGGACAGGATTATTGATTTTAGAATTATTAATTGCTCTCCTTTTCTCATTCTGACTCACCTCAGGATTGGTAAAGGAAAGCTCCATTAAGTTGCAAATTGGGTGGTGTGCTACTTTGCCATTGCTCTGTTTTATCTTGGCAGACCTTATAATCACCTCTATGACCCTTTCTGGCAACCAGAAGTGCCTAGATCTGTTGGGTAGTTTTATAAAAACATCACCACCACATTTTATATGATTAGTTCATCAGTTCTGATATAAGTTTCTAAACCTCCTTGCAGATTAATTCTATTTTATTCAAATATAAGCAAATTGGTTTCCCAAGAATGTATGGCTCTTTTTCCAAACATGATAGTAGTTGATAATTAATTATGGGTGTTTTGCAAAAAGATCTTCTAATCAGAAATGTTGCTGTATTAGGTTTTATTTGCATTTTAAAACTCTTAAGTAATTAAACTTTTCCACCTTTCATATATTTTTAAGGATTTTAATGTACTGTAACAAATCTCAGACCTTATTTTGTTTGTAAGAATGACTCTTCAAGAAATTCAGCTGTCTGCAAAAAACAATTCTGAGGAATTACAGGATTATTTGAGAGATTTAAAACATTGGGAAGAAGGTATAAAGCAAGATGATTTAGATTTAAAGAAAAAAAAAAACTTGAATGTGAAGGTAAGATTTAAACTAATGTTTGTTAGGTGATCACTGCTTTGCTGTAGCTTTAGTAATAATTATACATGTATGGAAATTTGTTAAAGTACTGGATAAGAAATTTTCATATAAACAAACTTTGCTGTTTTCCAAAAGGATTAGAGTTTTCTTTATTTAGTATCAAATGATGAAAAAAAAACACAGGATAAAAGTAACCACCCTCAAAAGTATATTTTAATCAAGTTTTTTTTATGAAAATTCTTTATTCTCTTGATTTTCAAATTTTTTGAATAGTCTTCATATTTCAAAAATGTTTTTGTATAAAAGAAATTTAATAAATAACTATAAATCTAAAAAATTTCCCTTTCAGTAAAATTTTTTTTATGCCAAAATTTGAAATTTTTTCCCCCTCCCCCCAAAATTTTTTTTTTTTATGACGAAGATGAAATCCAATAAAGTGGACTTACAAAATATAAAAGATAAGTGTTTGGATATAAAATAATGTAAATTTTCTTTACCATTTAGGAAATATTAATGTTTGGAAATGTGGTAAAACCAGTGATCTTACAGGATTCATGATCCCATTTCCTGATGTGAAAATTTTAATCATGAAAGATTGAGATCCCAAAAAATCCCAGTATTCTGATCCCCATATCCCAATTATTTTATGGTGAAAGGATTTTGTAATTTAGCTAAAATATTTCACAGAAGGTTCATAAAATTTCAATGATAAGTGCAACCAGCACTCAACATTTCCACTTTTATTGTTAGGGTAGCATAATGGCCAACCACCAGCACACATGTGGAACAGACACTTTCTTTTCATCTTCTAGATCTGGCAATAGTGGATATGATTTGACGTCTGCATTTTGGTAAAAGCTCAGACAGAGCAAAAAATCTGTGTCAGTTTACCACTTTCTATGGTTGTAATGTTCTTAATTAATTATTTTTTTTGTTATTATTTTTGATCAGTAGGAGTGTATAAGTTTAGGATAAAC
>SEYY01000884.1:10000-22500 GCA_009176605.1 Armadillidium nasatum
ACTCATGATATATAACCAAAAAAAAATATTAACCTCTCAAAGTCACTTCTTCAGCAGTTAAAGCTCTCTAAAATTTGGGGGAAACCTGTAAAATTTTTGAGATATTTTGAGACCAAATTGTTGAAAATACATTGATTATGAGTTTTGATTGTGCAACTGTTACCCTACACAAAAAATTATGTTCTTCATACTTTTGGGTATTGATTTAGAAAATGAAAACAGTTTTCTTGTATCATATCAAGTTTTTAAGATGATATGTGTCAGACCCTATGAAAGGTTTTCATTGTTTACTCTAATATTAATTGGGTGCTGTAACTGTTTAAATAGACACTGTTCAAGACCATTCCAGAATTTATAGAAGTTATTTGTTAAGAATGTCTATAACTTTCCCCATTTCATTGAAAAGGGTAAGTTCTGTGTGGCTGATATGGAAAACTTTTTTAGAGGATAAAGAGTTTATTCAGGATGAAAACAAATTATAGAAATTCTCCCAGGAAGAGTTAAATGATTTGGAGTAAGATTTGACATTTTTGAGAGAGAGTTGAGTTTTAATAGAAAAATTTAATAGAAAAATTTCTACTTTAAGAAGGATGTATGCATAACCAATTATCAGAAATGAAGTCAGACCCTTAGTCTCATTTTTATGTTGATATACCTCTGTTTTTACAATAACATTGACGAATTGTTTCAGTGTTGTCGTAGAAGCATGATCTCACTCAATGTCAATTGTTAAATAATTCATAAAAAGTCTGAATACAGTTCTATTGCACAGTGGGAGTAAGAAACTTCCTGTTCCTGTGGGATATTACTTATACTTTCAAGTCTTATAAAATCATAGAGACCATCTTAGGTGCCACAAGATGTGGATTATAAGACTAGAAATAATGTTCAGAAACTTTAAAAGTGATCAGCATGCTTATGTAAATGTTGTTAGGGTTTACAAAACAATGCTGTTTTATTCCTCAGGGATAGTTGGTCAGTTTATCATCATTAAGAACAACCATACTGACTCCCCGAAATCATATGAGCAAGGAACTTAGAATTTTGTCTTTGGATGATCAAAAAAAAGGTTCTTCCTTCTCTTCACATAAAAAAAGCTAGATTTCATGAAGCATTTTTTAAAATTGTGAATCACTAACCAAGAGAATATCGAAAAGTTTCAAGTACTTTGTGAAAAATTTTCAAAGATCAATGAGGCCGAGTTAAAAGAAACCTTCTTCATAGGTCTGCAAATAAAGTAACTCATTAAATACAACTTCAGCACATGTATTTTTGAAATAGAGCTTGAGGCCTGGAACTTTTCAGATGACTTAGTGAGAAAATCCTTAGGAACATTAAGTCTTTGGATTTTGTTGGCTGTGTGAAAGTATTTTGAAATCCTATTCAACAATGGAAATCAGAATGTCAGTTAAATACTATTTAAATGTTTTTGCAGAAAACCTTTGATCAGTGTCTGCTCTTATGCAACAATGAAATGCAGATTATCGCTGATGGTGCAGTTTCTTTAATTTATATTAAGATACTTTTGCAGAGAACCTTGGAACAGTGTCTGGTGAACAGAGAGATTGCGTTTATTAGGATATTATTAACATGATGAATAATGCCGTATTTATACCTTGATTTCTGGAATGAAGAGATGTTTTGTTAATGTTGGATATTATATAGGAATAAATTAATGAATGGAAACCTTGAAAGATCTAAAGGTCAAAATTTTTAGCTTGTGAAGAATGCAATAGAACAGTCTAGGTTATTAATTGAATTTTGCATAACATACTTAAAAGATTTTAATTTTATTTTCAAATTTTTATTTCATGAATAAAAAGTTTTAACTGATACAAATCATCATCCATATATTAAAATCTACATTTGGATAAGAAGAGTATGTTTCCATAGAAAAGAAATAAGACTACTCCAAACTACAACTTTGTAGTCAACATTACTCCAAACTACAACTTTGTAATCAATATGTTTATTAACATTCTAGAAAAGTTATGCCTAATTGTTGATTAGGAAAAAAAAAATTTATAACATGTTATTTAATTTTCAAAAGTATTGTTATTTTACAACCAAAAACTGTTGGTATCTTTATTCATTTGCATATTTTCATCCTCAAAGCAGGAAAATAGCTAAAAAATAATTTTTTTTAAAACTAAAACTTCATAAATGATTATAAAAAGTGTGTACATGTGTTTAAATTCGTTTTTCTCTTTTAATTTTTTAGGGTAACAAGTTGTATGCACAAGGAAAGTACAGTGATGCAGTTGGCAAATATACTCAAGGAATAGGTCTAGATTCTTCTAATAAGTTACTACCTGCGAATAGAGCAATGGCTTTAATTAAACTTGGAAAGTGAGTATATATATATATATATATATATATATATATATATATATATATATATATATATATATATATATATATATATATATATATATATATATATATATATATATATATATATATATATATATATATATTATATATATATTATAATTAATGTTCATTTAAGGAAAATCTGGCAATTTTATCCAGACATCTCGTATTTGATTTTGGAAATTTGTCCGATATCTGGTGTCCTGTTTTCTGGTAAATTTACTATCCGGCTCATCCCTAATACTAAACCATGTGAATGGCTGCTTGTTCATTGACTCAGGGAAACCTTTAATAGCATCCTAGACAAAGTATGATTTTCACTTGTCTCCAATAATAAATTCATGGTAAATATTTTTCTTATAGGGACCTCAGGTTCTTTCTCTGGGGTTTGGCAGTGTAGGCCAGAGATGTTTTAAAAGCCTAAATATGAAATCAGAAAGTAATTTAACAAAATCATTAATAGAGGAAATGTGGCATTTCAAATTCTTATATCAGTAGTTGGCCACTATCTATATGACATTGACTATACATTGAACCTCCTTCAAGAGATTGAAGATGATGATCTATTACTCCTTTTTAATCAGGACAATTTGTATATTGACCCAGCATATAAACTGTCATTTTAATAACAAAAAATGCATTTAAATTTTTTCCCCTAGTGTTACTCTCATTAAATTAGAATTTTGATGGTATATGCACACTCACACTGAATGAATGCCGCCACTTCCACAGTTTTGGGCCTCAATGTGGGGAATGGCGAAAAGCAAATCCGTGTGTGCCTTTTTATTTGAAAACTTTGTAGATTTCTCTCATATTCTCTATTATTATAGTCTTTTGAGTTGATACCTTTCATCATATGGACTTATTATGAATATTCAATAGCTTTTATTGCATTATTCTAAAACTATGATCATGATAAAAAATTTTACTTCAAAACTTCAAAAAACAAATATGTCAAACTTTTTCCTTTAGTGCATTGTGGAATTTCAGGTAATATTCCACATTGTTTTCTAAGCTTTTGAAACTTTGTAATGAGATAGCAGGAAAAGTAGAAAAAGTCACCAGTCTTTTGTACATCAAGTAATCTTAAGATTTTTACTTTTTCATCTTAAGAAGCAGCAAAATTATACTTCTTTTAGTCATTTTATATCAGGATTATTTCATCAATCATCAAGCCTGTAATAATAATAATTAATAATAATAATAATTAATAATTCATATTTTACTTTTGTGTAATATATTAGCAAGAAGATTACAAATTTGTAATATTTTTGCTTTGTACATGGTATTTTTTACTTTAAAGTTTTTTATTCAGTATATTTTTATTGAAAATTTCTTAATTTTTCATAAATCTTGCAATGTTATTAGCATATCACTCAAGCATTTCAAAAAGTTTATAATTTCTTAATTGGTGATACCAAAAAGTTCTTTGATCAATTATTAAAATGAAAAACTTTTAATTGCTTGAAATCTTGTGTGTCACATCAAAGCTTGATAATCATAAAGTCTTACTTACAGTACTGCAAATTTTCCTCGAATATTTTACTTATGTATAATTGGTACATTTGTTGAATTTTCTATCTTTATTTTTATTGTCAATTTTAGCTTTCAAATTTTCTTTGAACAGTTTTCTCTTTGCTGTGGGAATGAACAGAATCTGAAATAAATAAAGGATAAATTACATGACACAGCTGCTTATATAATGTACAGCTTCTCTATGTTTATTTCAAATATATGTAATTTTTCTTATGGCTATGGACTGGGAACATTTGAAAAATGAAATTAGAAATTTTTTTACTACTTTAAATAACATGTATATAGATTCCCATAAAAAGGCAAAGCAAATAATTAACTAATAATTTAATTTTAATTACAAAAATAAAATTGAATTGTAAGTTTATGAAAGCATGTAAACTTCACCTTTTAAATTGAGATGCTCTCACCATTTCAAGACTTCCATTTGCATTTTCAATTTCAACATAAATCGGTTAATCATCATCAGTTCCTTCATTATTTTCAATGCTGGAAATTGTGTTTGAACTTTTTCCTTTTTAAGGCAAAAGATACTTTATCTTTCAACCTTGTTAAACAGTTTGTGTATATTTAATTAATTTTAGAATCCAAAATCTATGTTGAATATCAATTTTAGCTTTCTCTCTACTATTAGAATTCCAAGACCTATTGTAATCACCTTTATATAAATTATAAATGGATTCAAGTATGCATTTTTATAGTTTTTATTTATCTAAAATAATATATATATATTAGATTATAAAATTTTTTTTGAATGCACATAAAACTATAAGTTTACCAAAAAGCTTTAAGATGTAAGGAATATGTGCATATTTTACACACACACACGCGCATAATATAATATATATATATATATATATATATATATATATATATATTATATATATATATATATATATATATATATATATATATATATATATATATATATATATATATATATATATATATATATATATATTTAGAAAAATAATTTATTTTAGCCCTAAATTACATTTCGTAGGTGTTCGAATCTGATATCGCCACAAAACTAGATTAAAAGAAGTCTTAAATTTTTTTTTAAATAAGAAATCGGTTAGAGAGTCTGTTATAAATATTTAAGGCATGTTTTAGACCAGAACAAAAAGTTGAGCATAAATAAGTAATAGAAATTTATAAAATTTAGTTTTATGATCTTATATAACTATTAATAATTTTAAATTTAAACCTAGCTGAAATTTTTTCCACCTTCCGTATGTCTGTTAAACATATTCCCTAATACGTTAAATCTCAGGCATATCTAATGGAAATTTTAAAGTAAAATGTTTTTCCTGTAAAACATCAATTTTTATCATTCATTAAAATTTGGTGGCACAGTAAATTAAATGCAGGATATATATATATATATATATATATATATATATATATATATATATATATATATATATATATATATATATATATATATATATATATATATATATATATATATATATATATATATATATATATATATATATATATATATAGATTCAAGGCAGCAGAGAAAGATTGTTCTAAAGCTTTGGCATTAGATCCATGTTATATTAAAGCTTATCTTAGAAGAGCCACAGCTAGAATGAAAACTTCTAACATTCCAGGAGCAATCAAAGATTATGAAATGGTAATTTATTTTAATTATTTTTAAAACTATTATTTTGAAATTATAGTTTTATGAATGTATAAAAACATACATTTATTTTTAGAATTATCTTCTTATATAACCAAATTTTTTTTAGTTGAATATTCTTTGAAGAATGCATAAAATAATATTTTTAATCATACCACCACTTATTCACTAATCAAGAAGGGGCAAAAAAAAAAAAAGAAAGAAAGAAAATTACAATTTGTAAACCATTCTCCAAGACTATTGTATGGAATATGGACTGAGCTATGATAGAAATATTCTAGTTTTATGTGGGTGAAGTTGAAATCAAGAAATGAAAACTGGATATTTGTAAGTGCATATACGCTAATAAATGATGGTGCAGAAGAAGAAGGGAGATGTTTTGGGATAACTTGAATGGTGATTGCATTCTTCCTTGCATTTCAAAAGGGCCAACAATTCTTCATACTTCTACATCAACCACCCTTGCATTTAAATTATCCAAGATACAAACTTTATCATTGCTACCAAAACTGGGTAGTTTTGGTAGCAATGATAAAGTTTGCATCTTGGGTAATTTAAATGCAAAGGTGGTTGATGTAGAAGTACGAAGAATAGTTGGCCCTTTTGAAATGCAAGGAAGAAAGATTAAATTGGAAAGCATTGTTTAAGTGCCTTTATTATATTAAGAAACAAATGGGTTAATAGAAGGAACATACACAATTATGCATGAGTAAGTGGAGTGAAGGGTGATCTTTCTTTTCTTACCATATATGGATTTCCCAGTAATAGGGTGTTTTTAGTTTGGTACTTTTCCTTACCAACTAAATTAGTATGTTTAGATTGTAGCTGATAAAGTGTGCACGCATTTATTTCGTCTCAACTGTGTTTAAGTGAACTCTGAATGTTATTTTTTTTGTTGTTGTTGTTGTTGTTGTAGACACTAATAGTTTATTTATTTACAATTACCAAATTAGTACTGTTATGAATTCATTTTAAATTTAACTTGACAAGGGTGGGGTTACAGTGCATATAATTATTTATCCTAGATTTTTGTTTGGTGTCTTAAGAGGGATAATGTAGTATTTATATATGTTTTTATTTGTATTATGTTTTATTATTGTTTATTGCATATTTTTTAATATATTTTTGTCTATTGCATAATTAACATTTTCTGTCTTGATATATATATATATATATATATATATATATATATATATATATATATATATATATATATATATATATATATATATATATATATATATATATATATATATATATATATATATATATATATATATATATATATATATATATATGGGGAGGGAAGTTGGCTACCGAGGTACTGAGATTAACCCCAATTGGTTATATGGGGTGTTAAGGGTACTTCCCGTCTTGCTCCAGTGTCCAATGGTACGCACCATTTCTCGCTCATCACCACATTCTTTTACACAGAGCAGGCTCTTCTTCACACACAAAAAAAACACCATTGCAGACACACATCCTTTTTAAAAAAATGATAATAATAATAATTATGGTGTCAGCAACAGTAGCCTCGGATAAGCTCCGAGGGGCGGCTTCTAAAAATAGCTCCTCATACACCCCTTCCCCGTCACCACTTGGGAGTTGGTGGCCTCAAGTGATGGGGTTGGCGCCACCAGAACTCTTTAGACGGCTTGTCCTGATGCATGGTCTATTTTTTTCCATTAATTTCTGCAACATTCACGGTCTTCAATTCAGTTTCCACTTTGTTGAACATCACCTCTCTTCTGGACCTCACCTTTTGTTCTTGACTGAAACTTAGGTGCTTGAGCATTCTGAAAACAAACCACTCTTTTTTCGTCATACTTTCTCTATCCTCAGTTTTCAGCCAAAGGCAGTGGTTGTGGGTATGTGTGCAACAATGTTGTTTGGTCTCTTGTCTAATTTGAAGTCTTCCGAATTTTCCACTTTGTGGCTTAAGCTCTCTTGCCATTCTACGACTAAATTCATTTGTTCTATTTATTTATCTCCTAATTCTACTGACTATCTTAAACTCCAAAATAGAGCACATTCTCTCTCTGAAATCATCATATTAGGTGATTTCAATGTTCACCACCGCCAATAGCTTTCTTCTAGTTCTCATGATACAGCTGGTGAGCATGCCTTCCATTTCACTATACAAAACGACCTCGAGCAATTGGTGCAGCTCCCTACTCGTATTCCTGATATCCTTGGAGATGTACCCAACATTCTAGACCTTTTTCTAACTTCTAATCCTTATCTGTATACTGTCAAACTCTATCAACCTCTGGGTTCCTCCAATCACCGTATCTCTGTATCCTCGTAGTGCGAGGAAACGTTTGTGGCATTTCGTTGACGTAAGATAGTTGGTCTTTCGATCGTTCTTTGATTTCCCATGGAATGATTATCGTTTCAATGGGAGGAGCCCCTCGGAGTGTGCCAAGCTCATTACGAGGTGATTCTCTTTGTCATGGAGGCGTACATTCCATATTTTTTCCCTTCTAAACCTAACAAACCTTAGTTTATTTCTGCTTGTTCTTGTACTATTTGCCGCAGAGCTGCTACCTTCAGGGATTACCGTTATCTTCAAACTTTAGAAACTCATTCAACTTATATTTAATCCTGGAATCATGCAAAATCTTTCTTCCGCAACACCAAAAACACTTCTTAGAAAATGCAATAATCTTTCTAGTTCTTCACGCCCTATCTGGCATTTTACAAAAAATGTCAACTCTAACTTTGCTTTTTCCTCTTTCTCTCCCCTAGTATCTTCCAATTGCACAATTGCCACTTTGACTTCTTCAAAAGCTGAACTCTTTGCTCAAACTTTTGCCTCTAATTCAACCTTAGACGATTCCGGAGCTATTCCTCCTCCTCCTACTCCCTCCCAACTGATTTTTGCCTAAAATTTTATTTTTTCTAAAGATTTTGATTTTTTTATTTTATTTTTTTATTTTTATTTTTTTTATTCAACCTTCCCTTCTTGCTGGAAATGTGCGCTCATTCAGCCTGTGCCAAAGAAAGGGGAATCCTCTCAACCCTCTAACTACCGTCCTATTTCTTTAACATCCGTTCTTTCTATAGTTTTCAAATCTATCCTTAACAGGAAGATTTGGAAAAATCTCAATTCTTCCAATCTTATCTCTGATTGCCAGTATATCTCTCGTAAGAAACACTCTACTGGACTGGTGATTTTCTTTCCCATCTCTCTGACTCTTGGTCTTTCGCTCTTCAGCATTTCGGTGAATCTTTTGCTGTAGTGCTGGACATATCGATAGCCTTCAATAGGATTTGGCACAAAGCTTTGATTTCTAAATATCCCTCTTTCAGAATCTATCCTTCTCTCTGATTTTCTTTCCGATCGTTCTATAGCTGCTGATGTAGGTGACCACCGTTTAACATTCAAATCTATTAATAGTGGTGTTCCTCAGGGTTCTGTACTTTTCCTAACACTTTCCACTTTTCATTAATGACCTCTATTGCATCATCTTCTGTCCACTCCTATGCTTAAAACTCCACCCTTCATTACATGATTGTTTTCAGTGCCTCAAACTCTGTTCCTTCATCTCTCTTTTCGACACAACCTTCCACACAACTATAATATCTTCTTCAAACACACTCAGCTCAAGCCTTCATCTGTCTTTAATATTCTTGGTATTTCTTTCTCTCGTGATCTTTCTTGGAAGGATCACATTACCACTCTTTCTAAACCAAAGTCTAAGAGGTTGGGTGTTCTGAGGCACCTTCTTGATTTTTTTACACCACCCCAGTTGCTTTCTCTTTATAGAGGTGTTGTCCGCTCACACATCTGGTGTGGTTCCACTCATACAGCTCTCCTTGACAAGGTGGAGTCTAAGGCTTTTCATCTTATCAACTCTCTCTCTCACTCACTAATTCTCTCCAATCTCTTTCTGCCTGTCGTACTGTTTCATCACTCTATACTTTTGCTATTACTGCTCTTTTGATCTCACGTGTCGCATACTTCCTCCTTTGAGAAGGGCTCGTTCTTCAAGCCTTTCTACACAGTTTCTTCCTTTCTCTGTCCAACTCTCTAACCCCAGACTTAACCGCTGTGCTCAATCTTACTTGTACTCTACTGGTAAACTTTGAAACACACTTTCTTTGTGTTTTCCCAACTTCCTTTGACTTTCACAATTTCAAGCGCTGTTTATCGGGACATGGGGTTTAACGATATGGTTCCGATATTGCGCAACTCTTGTGGAAATTAGTAGACCTGGCCTTTGCTCACCAGAGAATATATATATATATATATATATATATATATATATATATATATATATATATATATATATATATATATATATATATATATATATATATATATATATATATATATATATATATATATATATATATATATATATATATATATATATATATAGGCATTAGAACTAGAACCTTGGAACAAAACTACTAGGAAAGAATTGGAAAAATTAAAAATGGAAAACGTTTTAGATGAAGATGTTCCTCCATTAGAAGAGTCACCTTTAGTGCTAAACAAAGTGACGTCGAAAAATATTGAAAATATTCAGGTGAAAAAAACAGATAATGAAAAAATTCCACTATCACCTAAATCTAGTTTTCAGGTATGTAATTTCTTTGCTTTCAGGTAGAAAGATTATTCTAACAGTTAATTTTGTAATATATATATATATATATATATATATATATATATATATATATATATATATATATATATATATATATATATATATATATATATATATATATATATATATATATAAACTGCTATTCTAAGCAAATCTGGCTTTAATAATGAACAACAACCCTAGAACTATGAACATTATTAAAAATAAAATTCTTGTTAAAATAATTTTTTTTTTATTAATATTCCATATATATACTTATAATTAACGTTTCAGTAAATTGCAATTTCTCATCATTAGGATATGAAAAATATAACAAATATTATTAGTAAAATTTGATCTATAGTAAGTATGGTAAATATTTGCACTTCAATTTTCAATTTGAAATCACTATGAGGAAAACGGATGTAGTTGTAATAGACCACTTTCACTATTAAGTGACAATTTAAGACTAGCTATGTAAATGGTTTCTAATATTTTCAAATTGAGTTGCTGGTAGGTATGGGATATGATAGAAAAACAGGTGTGATTGATTTCTGATTCTGGATGGATTAGGAGATATGAAAACGTTACCTGTTCTGACCAAATGGCCTTTGTACTCTTCAGTCCTTAGAATTGGTGTTGCGTAATAGCACCGTAAGTGCCTTTGCAGTCACTACATGAATATCTGTAGACAACAGAAGAGAGAGAATAGGTTAACCTACTTCATTTTAGTTATAGTGATCTCAAATTTAATATTAAAGTGCAATACTTGGCATAGTTACTGAAGATATAATTTTACTAGTACTAATTGAAGTTATATTTATCATATCCTGATAATGGGAAAGTGAAATTTCCTGAAATGTTGATTATAATTATATGGGATGTTAATAAAAAAAAACTTTTAACAAGAATTTTATTTCTTCAATAATGTTCAGAGCTGTAATGTTGTTTAGTGTATATATATATATATATATATATATATATATATATATATATATATATATATATATATATATATATATATATATATATATATATATATATATATATATATATATATATATATATATATATATATATACCTCTGGTACGCAAAGGTCAAAGCCTACCAGTATTTCACCAGAATTAGGAGGTAATCAAAATCGGAGCCATATTAAAGGTAGACATGTCCCAAACTCTTCGTTTGGATGTGTGCAAATCAAAGAAAGTTTGGAAAATAGATAGAGGGAGTGTCTTCCAGACTTTACCAGTAGAATACATTTAAGATTGAGCATAGCGGTTAACTATGAGATAGAAAGTTGAACAGAGAAGGGAAGAGACTGGGCTGAAAGGCTTGTCGCGCGAACCTTTGTCAATGGGAGAAATGTGCAACTGGAGAGTTTGAGCAGTGTTCATTGTAATAGGAATACTATAGAGAGAGTGATACGAAAATCCAACATATGGAAAGAGTCAGGAGAGAGTTAGTGAGTGCAAGAGAGTTATATATATATATATATATATATATATATATATATATATATATATATATATATATATATATATATATATATATATATATATATATATATATATATATATATATATTAGGGTTGGCCGATGCACCGGGGTGCGGTGCGGTGCGTGGTGCGGTATTTTGGTGCGGTGCGGTGCGCAAGACTATTTCAGCAACACGGTGCGGTGCGGTGCGGTGCGAAAGAAAAAAATGAAAGTGCGTGGTGCGGGCCCTGGTTTCGCACCGCACCGAATAATTGTATCCTGCGATAATCTTCTGTTCCGTAAGTAAGATTATATATATATATATATATATATATATATATATATATATATATATATATATATATATATATATATATATATATATATATATATATATATATATATATACCTTTTTTTTTTTTTTTTTTTACCCTTCTCACCCCATGTTGAGGCGGCCACACTTCGCTAATGAAGCTTCCTGCCGCAGTCGGTCTCGTCCAGAGGATCCTTCAAAGAAGTGATGCCCCAGAAGATTTTGGGGCGAGAGTTGGAAGGACAGCGTAATAGAAAGTGTTTCACGGTCTCCGGGGCCATTCCGCATCTAGTACAGGTGGGAGATGTTGCCTGGTTTATTTTGAATTGTGTTTGTAATGTTGTAGGTTTGGGTGGTGCCCGCATCTTAGTCTTGCAAGTGAGGTTTGTAAGTGTCTTGGGAGGTTGTTGAAGTCGGGGTTTATTTAGGGGGGGGGTCCGTTTAGTGTGTTGTTTGGGGGTCTGTGTTTATCAAGAATGAATGTGTTAGTTGAGTGTGTATATGTTTGGTTGTTGTGGTATTGGGGGGAGGAGGGGGGATGTGATTTAGGATCTGTTTGTAAAAG
>SEYY01000884.1:25000-34683 GCA_009176605.1 Armadillidium nasatum
TTGCAGATGATGCGGCATGTGTTGGTGGCAGAATCTGGAGAAAAGATGAGAATACTTGTGAGAGAGTTTGAAGGGAAATGTGCAAACACGAGATTGAAATTCAATCCAGCGAAGAATAAAGTTATGAGGATTGGAGGTGGGGATGAGGAAATGTGGAGGTAGGAATTGGTTTGTAGAAGTGTGAGAATGGAAACTTGAGGAGGTGAATGAATTCAAATATCTAGTAATGTTGGGTGGAAGGTAAGGTGGGACGGAAAAAGAAATAAAGAACAGAGTGGTAGAAGGAATGAAAGTATTGGGGGGCCTAAGAAAAGTATGGAAGAAAGGAAAAATTTCGAAAGAAATAAAGATAAGAATGTTTGAATGTATGTGTTCACCTTCTGTATTGTATGTGTGTGAAACATAGACGATAAGTGCTCGGTCGAGAAATAGTTTCAATGTCTTTGAGATGAAAGATTTGAGAGCGATATATAAATTGAGAAGGATTAAGAGGATTAGAAATGAAAGTATAAGGGAGATGTGTAAATGGAAGAAGGGTGTAATTGATAGAGAGGAGGAGGATGTGCTAAAATGGTTTGGACATATGTGAAGAATGACAGAGAACAGAATGGTTGGCAAGGTACGTAGATCCGATGTAGATAGGGGAAGGGTAGGGGGAGGGGAAGGCCGAAGTGGAGAGATGGATGGATGGAGTGAGAGTGATTTTGATGGAAGGAATTTGAGTTTAGACGAGGGTAGAAGATTTGTGAAGACAGAGATGGAGGGAGGTGGTGAAAGCGTTGAAAGGTAAGAATAGTTATGTTTGTAAGGGAATTGTGGCGGGCACCACCTCACGAAAGTGGGAAAGGTGATAGTGAAATATATATATATATATATATATATATATATATATATATATATATATATATATATATATATATATATATATATATATATATATATTTAACATCCGCATCCGCATCCTCATCAAAATTAACATCCGCATCAGCATCCGCACTTTTCGAAAATTCAACATCCGCATCCGCATCCGCACTTTCGAAAATTCAACATCCGCATCCGCATCTGCAAATTGGAAAATATGACATCCGATCCATCACTAATATATATATATATATATATATATATATATATATATATATATATATATATATATATATATATATATATATATATATATATATAATATATATATATAATATTATTTTTTTTTTTTTTTTTTTTTTTTTTTACACATCACCACCACTCACGGGCAAAGCCCTATTCAAGGAGGGGTGTTAAAAGAATAAAAATGAAAGTAAACAGAGTACAAAATCCAGAAAATAAAAACCACCCCTTCAGTACCCACCTAACGCAAATTTCTCAGGTGGGCGCAGACGCGGGCTTTAAAGAAATTGAGATTAAATGTAGATTGAAATACAGAAGATGGAAGAGAGTTCCACAAAACAGAGGTGGCAGGAAAGAAAGAGGCACCACAGCGGACAAGCCTGGAGTTGCCTATGTCCACGCAAAATTGATGCACGGACATTGCACCCCTTGTGCTGCGAGGACGCCGTAAAGGTGGAGGTACACGGGTGGATAGTTCCCTCGAGCATTTGCCACTGTAGTACCTACAGAAAAGTGACAAGGCACCAACATCATGTCGCAAAGATAAAGAATCAAGAGAATTAGAAAGAGCGGGACAGTTTATAAGTCTTTTAGCCTTTGACTCAACCCTATCCAAAAGACGGGTGAAACCTGAGCCACCCCAGATATGAGAGCAGTACTCCATACAAGGGCGGATGAGACCCTTGTATAATTGGAGTAACTGCGAGGAAGAAAAAAATTCTCGCAGTCTAAACAGAACTCCCAGCTTCTTTGAGGCCGCCCTAGCAACCATTGTGATGTGAGGTGATATATATATATATATATATATATATATATATATATATATATATATATATATATATATATATATATATATATATATATATATATATATATATATATATATATATATATATATATATATATATATATATATATATATATATATATATTTAGAAACCTCTAGTCAAAATTTCTGTTGAAAAAGTTAGTTCAAGAGAGAAACTAGACGAATTGTTGGACACAAGCAGAAAAAAAGAGTCGTCGATCAAAACATCTAAAAACATCACAACCAATATTGTAAGTATATTTTTTTATAAAAAATATACCTTTTTTTATGAAATATCAGACAATGGAAACATCTAACGTATATTTTTTAATTGATTAAATTAATTTTTGCCTATTATATACTAAGCACTGTTGCGATAAAAACAAAACAAAGAAATACTTTATCATCATTTATTTCATTGATGTGCATCTTATGCTAATTGTTTATGATTGTTTATGATTGCCTGAAGTATTAGTGACTGATTAAATTGTAGCTTTGCTCTTTTCAAAATGTTTTAAATTTAAGGTAGGCCAATATCCCTTATCTTTCAAGATATTATTTCTTATAATGTTTGGAAGTAATATTACTGTTTTCTTTTATTTCATTTAGAATTATATAGATTTTAAATTAAAAGTAATGTTACTTCATCAATGACAGAAGCTAAATGCGAATATAAAACTAAACTATTAAAATATATTTTTTTCCCTAATACTAATATACCTTCAACATATCTTCTCAACCATATGGAATCCACCACCTTTGGGATTTCGACACAATCTTATGAACCTAGAATTTCCCTTTTATTTGCTGCCTCTCAGCCATTATAATCCAAATCCCTTTCTCTACTACTTTCTTCTGAAGAACTAGAACTCAACAAGGACTGTTACAGAAAACACACTGAAATACTATTTTTTTTTTTTTTAAATATACAAATACCGTACTTTTCAGTAGTGAATGTATGTGAATAATGTATGATATAATTGTTAAGATTTTGTAAAGTCTCATGTAACGACTTACTTAACCCTTTGCCTGTTCAGTTAAAGCGTATCAGTTGAAACATTGAAATGTTTCTGGAGTTCAAGCACTGATTTCGATAAATGGATGACATTTTAATATATATAGGCACTCATCAATCTTGCTTGACGATTTTCATTAATCTTTTAAATTTTGTCCAGTATTGTGAACGTAGGGTTTATATATATATATATATATATATATATATATATATATATATATATATATATATATATATATATATATATATATATATATATATATATATATATATATATATATATATATATATATATATATATATATATATATATATATATATATATATATATATTATGAGCAAAATATGCGCACTACTGGAACAAACTTCAATAAGAGAATACTAAAACATACAAAACGTGTAGTAACATTGTCAATATACAGCACACAGTTATACATAATAGGGATAATGTAGTGCCCGACCGTGCCCGGAACTCTGGGACACCGTGTCATTTAAGTAGGGTGCGGTGCAAACCTGCAGAGTGAATGTGCATGCCACCTATCCCTTGTCATTAATACCTTGTGTGGCCTTCCATGCACGTATAACAGCTAAGAACCATTGATGCATGTTAGAGATGGTCCTGGATGGTTTCCTGTGGCTGTTCCTTCCATAGGCCATGTTTAGCGAGGCGACGTCAAATGGTATTCGTGTTAACAAGGGTCTGATGGACAGCCTGCAGCTCGGCACGATGTTCACATGGTGTTGCATGTCGATCTCGAGCTGCCATTAACCTTATATATCTGTCCTCTACGGCCGTTGTTGGCCGTGGCCTACCTTGACCAGGGCGCCTGGTGTGAGCATGTAAAGTATATAGATTTATATTCATAAATGGAGTTTTGGGAGTGTTGGCTGGAGAGTAAGTATCAGTGAATCAGTACTATGTCGATATTATGTTTGGAGAGGAATGTTTGTATTTCTAAATGTTATTTGTGGAGACCGTTAATATTTTTCTGTAAAATTTTGATTTCAGTCTTGTTTTGGTTTGAGTTTGATATGATTGAAATTGTTGGGGGATTGCAGATTGCGCAGGTCCATGAGTGGTTATGATAAGGTAATGATTTGAATGGAGAGCATTTGTTTTTATGGATCCTTTTATTACATTTTAACATTTGATTGAAGGTTAATTGTTTTTAATTTGTTTAGAGCATATAGGACAAAGGTATCTGATTAAGCCAAGGTTTGGGTGAATATCTCCGGCTTGTTGCTGTAGGAGGGAGGTGATTGCCGGATTGTCATCTCTGCTATGAATGAACAGAGACAGTGCAAGGCAAATGAAAGTGATGTGAGAGAACTTGGCCATTATGGCCGGCGGTATATATATATATATATATATATATATATATATATATATATATATATATATATATATATATATATATATATATATATATATATATATATATATATATATATATATATCCCTTGATTAATGTGTTAATAAATCAATATTGCCGCGTATTTTAAAATCGTCATAATCGAAGAAAATAAGCTGTGGTAAAGAATTCTGAATTAGTCATGACCTTTTTTAGGGAAAATAAATATTTCTAAATAAAGTTCATGCATTGTTTACCCGTTTAGCAGAATTTGTCAAGAACAATTTAAAGTTTAGGCAGTTTGAGAGTTATAGCATTTGTCTTTCTCAGCATAAATTTTAAAATAAGATATTTGACTTTCTAAACACTGCAAAAAACGTTACTTCCATTAACATTTACGTCCGTATCTACTATCTCTTGTTGAATTGGTTCTAAATTACGAAATACAACATCGAAATTTTGGAGAGTATTTTCTCTGGAACTTCATATCATAATTCTTGTTGTCGTTGTTCAATTTCAATATCATTGTTAAAGTGTTTTTTTATTTTTTTCCCCTCTCTCTCTCTCTCTCCCCGTATCTTTTGAGAAAATACCTATATCCATCCAGATCCTGTTCTCATATATATATATATATATATATATATATATATATATATATATATATATATATATATATATATATATATATATATATATATATATATATATATATATATATATATATATATATATATATATATATATATATATATATATATATATATATATATATATATATATATATATATATAATAAGGAGACGTTTGAAAAGTTACCAGACGTAAGTAATGGAGAAAAATTAGATGTGCCACCTATTCCAAAAACGTCACATCAATTTTCTCAAGACTGGAAGAAAGTTTCGAAATCAAGTGAATTAACTCACTTATATCTAAAGGTTAGTAGGAAAAGATTTAATTTAAAATGAAAATTTTTGTCATTCTAGAAATATCTCTTGAAATAGTGAACATAGTAATAGTAGGAAAAATTTTTCTCATATACTTTTCATTTATGATGCCGATTGTATGTGTGTTTTTTATATTTTATTAATGAATGGGATGATTTTCAAGCTATAGCCAATATACTCATTATTTTGAGGTTTTATTATTGTTATTATTATTTCAGTTTTGATCAATACATGTAAAGTATACGATATTTGTTTATGTGAATTTGTAACTGAAAAAGTAAATAAATATTATTATTATTATTATTATTATTATTATTATTATTATTATTATTATTATTATTATTGATCATGCATCTTTAGTTAAAATTTCTAACTTACTGTAAGCATGAAAATAGTTCAAGTATTCTACTAGTAATTGTAATAAATCGAATGTTGGATTTCAGACATTTGCTAATGGGAATATTCACTTAAGATCTACACCTTTAAAGATCGTCTAACTGCCCCTGAAACTTATTAAAACGTTTTTTAAAATGCGTTTTACATAATTTGGATTTGTAGCCAAAGAGAATATTGCTTAGAAATAAAACTATAGATAGTTCACTAACTTCATAGAATATATAGATTATAGTAGCCGATTGACTAGTAGAAACCAAAGCTCAATAGATTGAAGTATTTTCCAAATCATTTAATTGTCTCTTGTTTTTTTAATCTTCTTCTACCTTTAGTTTACTCATGTTATTTTAAATTTGAAGCAGTTTGCTCCAGGGCTCCTGAACTGATAATTTACTTCTAACCCATTCAATTTAAAATACCCTGTTCCAATTCCACTATTTAAAAATCGCTTATATTCCTGCTTTATACATCATTTTAAGATTATTTGGCTCCGGCTCAAAACTAATTATTGAAAAAATTTGTTTTCGTTGGGCTGGGATTCCATCTCCACCCAAATAGAATTTTTTTTTTACCTTCAACTCTGCAGCTCCGCCTCCGTAGCACTGATTAACATAGTTTTACAATTTCTAGTTTATAAATATTGCAATTTGTTTTATAACTTGCTATTAAATCTGAACCTTATATTACTAAATTTGTTTATTAATAATAATAATAATAATAATAATAATAATAATAATAATAATAACTTAGCATTCATTGTTTATTAAACAATATGAAACAATCATCACCATAAAAGACAAAATATCCTTTAAATATAGAAATAATAATAATAATAATCATAATAATAAAATATAATTTAAATATAGAAATAATAATAATAATAATCAGGGCTACCGAGATGGAACCAGAAGCCAGAGTTTCATGGTAAATCTAGAGAAAGATTAGGATGAAAAAAAAAATTAAAATGACATTGCAGAGTCAGCCAGAGCCAAAACTGGCAAAATTTTATGGCTCACCATCCGCAATAATAAATATATAAAAATAATAATTATTATTAGTTATTATTATTAATATTATATTATCATATTTTTTTTTTTTACAAAATTTTATTTTTTTTTTTTTTTATTATTAATATTATAATATATATATATATATATATATATATATATATATATATATATATATATATTATATATATATATATATATATATATATTATATATATATATATATATATATTATATATATATATATCCTAATAACAGAAAATACCAGTTTCATTTTTCGATGGGATTGAGATTGAGGTGGAACTGTTAATTGAGATTTTCTCTACAATATGCGATAAATATTTGGATAATGAAGAAGCAGCGTTAATAGTTGAGTCATTAATGAAGACGAGAGGATTTTCTATAAATATGGCATTCTTAGATCAAAAGCAAAAGGAAGGTAATTATTTTTTGATTTTTGTCTGTATAGTCTCTTATTATGAAAATTTTATAACTATTTTAAATTCATGTTAGTTTGTGTTACTTTACTCGTTAAAAATATTTTCACAAATAAAAACAATTTTACTTTCACAACTTTTTATATATTTTTTTAAATATTTTTTTTTTTTCATTTCGTGTTTGTTTTATTTGTAAATATATCATACAACTGTTTAGCTTTAAGGAAATATCAAGAAAACTATACCCATTAATACATGCTCTCAAGAACACCACTACTAAGGGATTTAAAAGATGAATGATAATCGTCTACAATAGTAACTATAGAACGAACAGCAAAGGGATGTGATTCCAGAAGGAAAAAGTTCGGAATTTAAAGCTTGTGCCAGACTCTATCGAAAGTTTTCGATACGTCTAGCTCACAGAGAAAGATTCATCGGAATGTCGAAGAGCGGAGAACCAAGATTAAAGAGAAGTGAAAGAATATCACCAGTAGAGCGTCCCTTTCGAAAGGCATAATAGCTATCTGAAAGATTTGGAGAATTGAGATATTTAAAAATTTTACTAAGAAGAACAGAATTAAAAACTTTTGAAAGGGCCAAGATTAAAGAATTGAACGATAGAGGGTTGAGAGAGGCTCCTCTTTTATGTCACATGTTGAAAGATCACTCGTTTCCAGCAAAAAGAAATGGTCTAAATAGAAAGACAGACAAAATAGTTTACCAAGGCAGGATGCAAACTCAAAAGCACATATTGAGGGCCACAGAATGGATACCCCCATGCATAATTATGGGAAGGATCCAATCTCAAAAAAAAAGTTTTTTTTTATTATTTTACCGATTGAGCTGAAATTTAAAATGTATATTCATTTTTTAAATCTAAGAACTTTTGATTTCTGACGTTTTTCTGAGTCTTTAAAGGTTTAAAAGTTATTTGGGGTCAAAATTCCAAAAGATAATGAATAGAAGTGGTAAACCAGTGGTCCGAATGACCCTAAAACTTCCCTGTGCATTATTAGCCCCAATTTCTACAACTTTATCAAAAGACATTTTAGATTGATGCTGATAGGGATTGATTATAGAAGCTCAAACTTTTTTTTTGAGAAAAAAAAATGGTAAAAAACATACTCTTCCGGAGAAAAATTAAAAAAAGAAAAAAAAAAAAAAACCTGTTTTAAAAGTTTTTAAATTTGGCAGGTAATTAGAGGAGGGACAGAGCTAAAACTTTTATTTAAAGCACTTTTGAAACCTTGTTTGGTTCGAGATACAGCCTATTAAACTTTAGAAATTTTGAAATTTCGTCGAAAATTGGCCATTTTCGAAAAGCTATATCGAAAAGAACAAATAGCATTGAATAAAGTGCTTTTTTTTTATTATTATTATTATTATTTTTTGTCCGGAGGTGTGAGCTTTTCAAAATTTGAAAAAAAAAATTTGGACACCTGGTCAAGTAAGGGTATATAACTTTTTTTGTGTAGAGCAGAGAACAAAACTCTGTTAGAAACTTTTGTAGTCAATAGATTTTCGAATATATACTCCTAATTTTAGGTTATTCCGAAAAGTGGTTTGGCCTCACCATTGATTTGAAAAAGGGTCAAATTTCCAAAAAAAACTTTTAAACTGTTATAGTCTCGTAAAAACGTTAGGAATGGAGTTTTTAGTCGGAAAAAAAGTTTCTATAATGAATTTTCTGGAGAATCGGATAAAAATAAAAAAAAATTTCAACATTGGATCCTTCTCTTATGTATCCACCTTGTATATATTCCCATTCTATCTTGCGGAAAAATTTTTTATTCCTATTCAAATAATAATAATAATAAAATTTTACATTTAATTTCCAAAGTTCTGAAAAGCTATTTTTGAAGATTGTTTAATTTCTCTAAAATTATTCTTGAAAACGGTCTACAACAGAAGTAGAAAATATATATATATAGTGATTTTCTAACGCATTTCGTCTCGGTACTTGAGATATCTTCAGAAAGTTTTTTTCAATTAAGATTAATAGTGGTTGAGTTTAAGTATGCATTTAAATAATAAATATAATTAATTTAAATAAAAAGTTTTATTAATAATTCATTAAATTTTATATTAATATCAGGTTTGCGGTTCTTAATGCAGAAATCCTCTCCTATCTTCAATTTTTTAACTTTTCACAATGCGTATGATGTTGAAAAATGTTACGTATGGTTGATATGCCCTGTCTGACTATTCATCATGTAACCAATATATGTAAACGTACAGTTCGACTCAGGGCAATTAAATTAGTACATGTCATGATGGTTAGTTGTCATCTTGAGCATATCTTGTTGTGAAGGAGGAAGATAGTTATTTTGACTTGTCATACCGTCTGACTTTAATCTTATTGTTATCTATGGGTTTCAGGTGGGTGTTCAAAATATTTTGAACTGTACGTTGACATATATTGGTTACACGACAAATAAATTGTCAGATAGGGCATATCAACATCGTTTCATGCCAAGCAAGATCTTTGCCCATTCTCACACAACACATGGGGCATATCAACTGTATCTAATATTTTCAAACATTTTACAACATTATACGCATTGTGTAAAGTTCAAAAATTGAAAATAGCGCAGGCATTCTACATTAAGAACCGTAGACCTGAT
>SEYY01000884.1:39783-49783 GCA_009176605.1 Armadillidium nasatum
GAATTTGACCAAGAAATTACCACAACCGAGACAATGAAGTTAAAGCTATCTCCTATAGTTTCCAAAAAGGGCTACCCAAGCTGCTAAAAACAGTTTGAATAAAAAATAATTATCGTTTTGAAGTATCATCATGTAAGCCAACAACATGCAAAATATAAATTATTTTAAAAATGGACCGGCAACACCTTTTTTTAACCACTTTATATTATGAATTGACTTCCCTTCATGTTGTGTTACCAAATACTGACCATTTTTCAACTAATCCTTCACTATTAAATATTAGTATAAAAGATCTTTAACAAGAAATTTCTTTAAATTCGGTTTCCTAGCTCAAAAGTAAAAAAAAAGATCATTTGAAGGTAGTAAAATTTGACAAATAGAATAGTCTTAAAATTTTCTGTCATAAAATATATGTACCTCTCAGTTGTATGAACTGTTCCAAAAATTTAAGTTTTTAAGAACGGAAAAAGATTTATCTCATTTTGTACCTGAAAAAAAAATATTTAAAACAAATTAAATACTTTTATAAAAAGAATTTAAAGATTTCAATATGAAGCATCCGAGCATGCGAATGGCAATTTTAATACTAATACTACGAAAGAAATGTCGTGACAATGAGCGATTACTTAGTTATCTGGCAGGCTTGCGATTAAATATTTAATATTAAAAAGTAAATAAACTATTCACTTTTTAAAAAAATATGTAAAAAAGAGGCACACGAACCTTTGTCTACTGGGACCAGTCCATACCATTTACATTTGATAACTAACTATAATGTAGATTTTTGTTCCTCTCTCATTTATAGAGTTTAAAAGAAAATGAACAGAACCAATATGTATCACAGTCATAGCTTTATTTAATTTAAAACCGTAATTCTTGCAAAACAAGGCAAGGAAATTTATGCAGATTTATAAACTATTAATTTAAAAAAATAGTGACATTTTCCCTCATCAACTCCAACTCTTAATCATTCTCTTATACAACATGAACTTTGTTTTTTTTTACTCTATTTCAATATAAAATAAATAATGCAACTCTTTAGCCACACACCTTCTCCTTTGGTTGGGCAAAATTTATCTTACTTTAAATTCTAACGCTCTCGAGTGTTCTTTCTTTCTTATATTTATTTACTCTTGCAAACTTTGACACTACTAAATATTTAAAAAAAAAAAAAATTTTTAAATGATAAACTATGTTCATATAATTGTAAGTTTTATTTTCTCGATCTTTCCGGGAATAGTCTTATTATTTCTTAATTTAAATATTTTCCCAAGAACTTTAAGAAAGGTTCCGAGATACCCTTAGAACTGCCCCACCCCATTTGGTAGCCTTGAAGCGAACCAATATTCTTCTGTCACTTTCTATCGCTCAAACCGCTCGGCTACAGAGAATCCTATGAGCTTGTTTTAAAAATTTTCCTCTTAACATAAACTTTTCCTAGCGTAATTTTGTATATATATATATATATATATATATTATATATATATATATATATATATATATATATATATATATATATATATATATATATATATATATATATATTATAATATATATATATATATATATATATATATATATATATATATATATATATATATATATATATATATATAATAATATATATTATATAATATATAATATATATAATTATAAATATATATATATATATATATAATATATATATATATATATATATATATATAAACGCTAGGAGAGTGACCCTGGAGTTGTCAACCTCTGGTCTTTCTCGCAGAGGAGAGAGAAAACATGGGGATTTTCAGTCACCAAAACTCTGATCTCCATCTTTCTACTCGATACAACGTTCAATGCAATTCTCACTTCGTCAGTCAAACTTTCGTCTGTCCTTAAATATTCTCCTATTTCTTTTTCTCGTAATCTTTCTTTGAAGGATTACAATACTTCTCTTTGAAAAAAAGCTTCTATGATGTTTAATGTTCTGGGGCTCCTCCGAAATTTGTTTACTTTTCACAGGTGTCTTGTTTTCACGTTTCACACATCTGGGATGGTCCCACTCATGATGCTCTTGAAAAAATGTAGTCTTAGTCTTTTCATCTTATCAGTTCTTTGGCTCACACTTCTCTCCAATCTCTATGTGCACGTCAAATTTCTAAGTTACTCTCTAAGCTATTCTTCATTACAACCAGTACTGCTCTTTTGAATTCTACAGTCGCATACCTCCTGGGTGGTTGATTTTAAAAAAAATGGAGGACAACAAACACAGCTGCGGTGTGTACCAAACAGGAGGAGGTATATCGACAACGACGTCATTGAAACCAAATGCAAAAAGCGTAACCACAAGTCACAACGGTCAATATACGCGAACAGAAATACTCCCCGTAGAGGGATGTGGAGGTAATCAAAACTGGAGGTCACAACTGAAGCAAAACTGGGTGACGAGCGAGTGTGTCAAGAAGATACGTCAAAGTGGAGGGCACAGGGACTTGATGGCCGAGAAATAAAGAGCACATAAGTTGTTCCCGACGGAGAGACAGGGGCATTACCCCAACCTCCACATCCAGGCTCACAGTCGGGGAAGACCGAAAGGTCGTCTCTATGCCAAGACCATCGTTTTGGACGGAGGTGAGACTTGTAAGTTTGGCCATATATAGCACTCCCATAATCCAATATGGAAAGCACTAAAGCTGAGGAGAGCCGAAGCAAGATTCGTCTATCTGCACCACAAGTCGTAGAAGTAAGGTGACGCAGTAGGTTCAAACACCGAGCTTTAAGGTCAAGTATATGGAGAAGATAACTGAACCTATCATCCAAGACTAAGCCCATAAATCGCACCCGAGGCTCATTCTTGATGGGTGAGCCATAGAGGACCAACTCATGGGAAGACACCCTGACCCCTGCGTCTCTCTCGATGGCGAAAAAGAACAGTCTTCGTTTTACCGACGGAAAACAAAAAAACCCTGTCTTTGACACCAAGATGTGATTTTGTTAATTGCTTCCTGAAGCTGGTGTTCTATGCGCGGCTCCTGGGATATATAAAGCAAGACCATCAACATAGAGAGGGTACCGAACAGGAGGAAGTATATCGACGACGACGTCAATGAAACCAAATGCAAAAAGCGTAACACTAAGAATACTGCCCTGCACCCCCTCACCAACGCCAAAGTGTCAACAGAAGAATGGTTCTTTATGACAACGAAATAAAGGGAGCTGTGCTATCAGGCCCAAGGAGTGAAGTTTGTACAATATGCCTGATTTCCAAATGGAATCGTACGCTTTCTCAAGATCAAAAAACACAGTCAAGAACATTTTGTTGGTAGAAAAAGATTCAAGAATGTCGTGGTCCCGTCGAAGAAGGGAATGAAGCTTAGAACGATGTATACGAAATCCAAATTTAAGAGACGAAAACGCGTTCAGTTTTTCTAAAGTGGGAAGATGATGGTTGATAACCATTCGCTCCATAACCTTGCAGGTATGGCAAGTCAATGCGATAGGTGTGTGTGGTTGGTAGCCAGAGGAAGATCATTTCCAGGTTTGGGGATGGTAACAACATAAGCAATTGACCATGCAGGGGGAAGACTCCCTCTACCCAAATTCGATTGTAAAGACTGAGGAGGAAAGCTGAAGCAGAAGGATGGAGATGACGGATCATCTGATACGAGAAGCCCTCAGGTCGGGGTGCCCCATCCTTGCAAAATCGAAGTGCCTCTCGGAATTCAGTCAGAGTGAACAGAAAAATCCGGTGGAGCACTCCGAGAAAGGACGATACGGAATGGCTCTCGATAACGGGATGCACTAGAGCAAGCAGCAAAATGAAAACCCAGCTTGTCAGCCACAGCACCATAGCAGGTGATGATCACAGAGGTGCTTGGGCCATAACTGAGGATGATTGGTGGATCCCTATGACTATTGCGAAATATTTCGAACTATTTTGTAAACAGACGACAATTGTGTGGACGAGTTATTGGTATTTGAGACGTAACTGCGAAAAACCTGTTTTCTGGTTCTGCGGTTGAGACGTCGAGAACGAGCAGTAGCGGCTTTGAAAAGAATCAGGCTAGGAGTAGTCGGCGAAACCTTGTAAGATTTATAGTTTCTTTTTTTCTGGAGATGCCCTTACGCACTTTCGTGACCACCAAGGTGTAGTAGTGCGATCATATCCTGAAGATCGTGGAATGCCCACCTCATCCCCCTTGAGAGTTCGTATCCACAAAGTAGGTGAAAGCATCAGCTGGGATGGAAAAGTGTCCCTAACGGGAAAACACAGCAAAGCTGTAGCCTGTTTGAGAGATAAATCAATACTATCATATTTCCATCCGGAGTACGGAGGCAAGAACGGACTAGGGAAGATAGAGGAGACAAAAATAGGGTAATAGTCCCTACCACAGAAGAAAGCTGATCGCTCCCACACATAACGGTCGATGATAG
Organism: Armadillidium nasatum; assembly: GCA_009176605.1. NCBI lineage: Eukaryota > Metazoa > Arthropoda > Malacostraca > Isopoda > Armadillidiidae > Armadillidium > Armadillidium nasatum. The sequence goes on from SEYY01000884.1 coordinate 44,191, forward strand.
AAATGGGGCATAAAGAGATTTCCACACACGGGTGCGAGTGTCAAAACGTTCGTAAGTCGAAAGGTCGATGTTGAGGCAACCAAGAGAGAACTGTCGAAGTGTATCAGCCAGCCACTCCGCCGTAGGGGACGTGACAATCACCCAAAAAGAGGGTGGCGCATATTGAAGTTTCCAAAAGTTTAAAAGTGGAGAAAGTTGCAATAACGCAAAAATGTCAGCTTTGGAAAAGAGGCAGCTAGGTGCAAGGTAAATGGGCACACACTCAGAGTAAAATCCAGGTGAAGACGAACCGCCACAGCGTGCAAATGAGTATGAAGGGTTAGGGGAGTAAAAGGGAGAGACTCATGAAGAAGGATCGCAACACCCCCTCTGTCATGCGCACCACGGTGGATGGAGGTTAGCGGGGTCTGTAACCAGAGGGTGGCAAAAAAGCACGACCACACAGTAGGATTTCCTGAAATGGCTTTCAGTGGGTGGATCAGTGACAATTTTATCTATACTGTGGGTGGTAGCAGAGATGTCAGAGTCAGGCTCGTCCGAATTCGGAGATCCCGCACTTTCAAGCAATGTTTAGACTTCATATCCCGGAGGGAGAGGCAAGTCTCGGAGAAGGTAGATGCCGAGACAAACGAGTCAGGCCGGAGGATATACCAACCTCAGACGGAGTATCATCTCAAAAAAAGAACGGCAAGATTGGAATATACATCTTCACTCTGTGAACGAATGGAAAGTGTGGTTAAATTGGGAGACACTAGTTGGGGTAAGGGCACACCCGGAGGGAAAACAGAGCCACCGTGGTTCTTCCCGGTGACAGCGGGGAGTCGAGAGTCCGAAGACAATCGAGGAGGAGACAGACAAACCGTGGAAAGAGAAAGTATGATTCTCACATCGTAATCTCCTAAGACCTATTCCTAGGGGTGGGAATAGGTCACACAGGCGTGGTTGACGGAAGCCAGAACCTCAGTACGATCAGGGGAGTCAACCGAAGGGGAAGGAGAGCAGAGGGGAAGCAAAATCACCGTATCAAGATGCACTAGAAATGCTTCTTTTCTGCGAACCCGATCACAAACGTCTAGGAGATTCGCAGGTGCAGGAATGGCCTTAGGCACAGGAAGGGCAACACCCACCCGTTCAACCAGCGCAGCAGAAGTATACCGGTCATCGGCGTTCATAAGGGGTTTAAAAGCAAATGAGTGACTGATTCCGGAGGTAAATCAGTCACTGGAGTGTAGAGACGACTCCATCAAAGGCTCAAAGGATGACAGGAGGCGGGGTCTTCAAAAAGTCTGCGGCACGATAGTGAAAGGAGCAAGATTTCTGATGATGTACGGAACCCACCCTACGAGCAGCGTGGGGAGGACCAGAATGGGAAATTTCCGAAAGCGGGAGAGGAGAAACAGGTGCCGACAGCTTGCGGGAAGGACGTTTCGCAATATGAGAAAGGCACCATAGGATAATCATCCATCAGAAGGGAGACCCTACCCCGGAAAACTCAGAAGATAGCAGAGTAAACACGGCCTTGGGAGGGGCATGCACATCCACAGAGCTCAAGCCATGTGAAAAAGATAGAACTGCCGGTGAAAGAAGGCAGATGGAGGGGCGTGGCAATTCAGGAGAGTGGAAGGATATGAGGATTGGGAAATATACGAATTAGTCATAGGGGAATTGTGATGGATCGGACGGGGAAACAATGGGGAGGTGGTCTCGGACATAGATGTCTGGCGAACGGAGGTATTGCTAGAAAGAGGACCCCCAGGAGAGAGCGAGGACAGAAATGCCGAAGAGTGGAACGAATGTTTTTCGTGAGTTCGGCGCGTAGCCTCACAGAGGTCTAACTTTTGCAAAGTAATTAGCTTTAAAATTTAGTTTTAAAGGGCATAAGCGCAGTGAACCGAGGAGGTTAAGTGAGGTTCTTTTCAATTTGGGTAGCAAAGAGGTTTGACACAAGTAGAGTGGAAGTGACTTCCGCAAAAAGGGCAGAGTGAGGGGATCGACAGTATTTCTGAGGATGGCCAAATCTTTGACACTTAAAGCATCTTCTTGGGCACGTTAAAAACCTGCGAACAGAGTGAATAGTGAAACCAAGTTTAAGTTTGGTAGGGGGGAGGGGGAACGGAATACTTAACGTGAGAAGCAAGCAGGGGTTCGGCTGTTTTGGAGCTTGATGAGAGGGAGGAAACCGGTTTGCGTTAATCACAGGTAGGTGTTTCCGTTGTAAGCAAGCCAGGATCGCTGTCGGTTCATCAGACCCAATATCTGGGGAATAAACTGCGACTTTGGTGTTACGAACATCAGGAGTGGAAACAATGGGGAAGACCTCAAGTTGAGAACCTGGAGAGTGTGGAGCTTTGATTCTAAGACGTGGTTCAAACTAAAAGGGAGCCGTTTCTCATCAATGTAACTTGGGGATCAGTCGTGTTCAGGGCATCCTCTAGGGCCTTACTAAGGACGAGAGGGCTGCATTACATAAGGAGGTGAGAAGTGGGCAAGATGAGGTAAAAATATAGCAGATAAACAGCACAAGGGAGACCAGGTGACGGATCCGATATCTGCCTCACACCTAATTAATTTAATTCCAAGGTTGGGTTTCCGAAAACGAGTCGTCGGCATAGTAGGTCTTGCGAACAGATACACGAGACGCATTAGTGACAGAGGGTAACTGAACATAACGAAGTGTATGAGATGGGGTCCCAGAAAGATATCCTATATGCGGAGGAGAAACGTCAGAGGACCGACGTGATTCACGAATAAACTCATCAACCAGAGCATCAAAGCCGCGGATAGATTCCGGCCGAGGAGAAGCCTGGAAGGAGACAGGTGGGGGACCTGTCGGATGAATGTGTTCACCTTTGCTTAGAAGCGAATATTTAGTATTTGAACAATTCATAGAAGCAAAAACTACAACATACTCTACACCATGAAGAAAAAAACCAAAACAATGAAACGAATGATAAATAAAAATCCAAACAACTTCAGGGCCAAGAAACTGGGATGACGTGAAGAGGAAGGGGCGGCCTGTTCGCCAAATCATCCCTCCCCGAAACCCCATCCCAAGAAGGTGGGCTGCGGATGTGGTCTTGGGAGAGCTCCCCGATCCCACCCATGAACCACATGGTACGGGACGCGAAGCCTGAGATTATGCACCACAAAGGCCAGGTGAAGGGAAAAAAATGAGGGAGAACGCTCATAAAGAAGCAGCATTACGTACCAGGGAACATAGGGATGAAGGGGGAGGGAACGCAACCACGAAAAAAAGTGACGAAACAGAGAAAAAAAGTGGAAAGAAAACTAAAAAAACAAAAAAACGTGCTATTTCGCTGATATCTGGACCCCCTCACCACAATAAGGTGGGCTCGTTAATGAGGATATATATATATATATATATATATATATTATATATATATATATATATATATATATATATATATATATATATATATATATATATATATATATATATATATATATATATGCGGAGACTTCAATGCTCACCACCCGACCTGGTACAAAAACCAAGCCTCCGACCAAAGAGGAACACACATCATCGAACACTTGGAACATCTCAACATACTTAACAACAAAACCTCCATACCAGAATCCCCCCGCAATCCAACCAATCCCCCACATCACCAGACATCACTTTTTGCTCCTCAAACATTCACCCTCTTCTACACTGGACCACCGAAACCGATCTAAACTCCGACCACATACCAATAATTATAAAATACCACATCAAAAACAAACCCACTCACAAATCTAAAACTACATTTACCAACTACAAAAAAGCAGACTGGACCGGTTTCTCCAATTACATAGACGAAAACCTCACAACAAACGAAATTACAAACATATCCTCCCTCAAATCAGCTATTCAACATCTCACCCACACAATCCAGAAAGCAGCCAACATCTACATCCCTAAAGGCCACATTAAAAAATACGAACCTAGCCTCTCCCCCGAAATCACTTCTCTCATAAAACAAAGGAACGCACTAAAACGCCAAAACAACCCCACTCAACTCACCAAAACTCAATTAGAAACCCTTAACAATCAAATATCGACCCTAATAAAAACTCACACAACCAACAACTACCAAAACTTCCTCATCAAAAACTTGGACAACACAAACAGCAAAAGAGTCTGGAAAACAATCCACACAATCCACAACGCAAAAAAAAACAACCCACTCCACACTCATGAAACGCCAACCAATCCCATTACACAAACTCCATTAACTCCCAAACAACACATCAACCTACTGGCCACACACTTCGCTAAGCAAAGTAGCTTACCTACCCACCCACAAAACAGGAAAATAATAAGAAAACTGAAAAAGCTACGCAACAACCAAAACAACTTAAACGTCCATCACACCCACAAACACTCAAAACACCATTAAAACTATCAAAAACTCTCCAGCAACAGGACCAGACAACATATCAAATATTCACCTAAAACACCTATCCAACCACACAATCACATACATAACCTCCATCTTCAACAAATCCATCCAACTCAACTATATCCCCCCCCAATGGAAAAAAGCATTAATCATCCCTAAACTAAAACCTGGCAAAGACCCTTCAAACCCCTCCTCCTACCGCCCAATCTCCCTTTTATCCAAAACCAAAACTTCTTGAAAAACTAATCCTAAATTCTATCCTCCAATTCATCCCACAACAAAACTTCCAACACGGGTTCAAACCCAACCACTCCACCACCACTGCACTTACCAACGTCATCCAACCTATAATAAACGGACTAAACCATAAACCTTATCACAAAACTATATTAATAGCAATTGACATAAACAAAGCCTTCGATACTGTCCCGAAACATAATCTTATCCATAAAATCCTCCAATCCAACATCCCAACAAACACTAAGAAATGGCTAACCAACTTCCTATCAGGAAGAACCGCCCAAATACAACAAAACGGCCATAAATCACGTACCATCAACTTAAGAAACGGAGTTCCGCAAGGAGCCATACTCTCCCCACTCTATTCAACCTGTACACAGCAGACCTCCCTCAACCCCGAACAACTTTCACCGCATAATATCATATGCCGACGACTTAACTATTATCACCAGCTCACAAAAACCTCACAACCGCAACATCTCTCACACAAGACTACATAACACAACTCCAAACTTGGCTAGTAGAAAACAGGATGACCGCATCCCCAAACAAATCCTCCATAACCCTTATAACAACAGACAAACACATATCCAACACCCACCCACAAGTCCTACTAAACAACACCCCCATACCCTCAACAAAACCCCAAAAATTCTCGGCCTAACATTCGACACTTACCTCACTTTCTCCAAGCACATTCAAAATACCACATCAGCCGCAAACAGAAAACTCAACATCCTCAAAACAGTGGCCAACACAGACATAAACAACAACATACAAACCTCAATTGCTATCTACAAGCAATTTATACGCCCCACCATTAACTACGCCTCCCCTGTCTGGCACCCTCTGCTCTCCGACCACAACTTAACGACACTCCAAATAACGCAAAATAAAGCCCTTCGCACCATCACCGGCTGCACACCCACAACCCCTCAACAACACCTACA
>SEYY01000884.1:54783-77712 GCA_009176605.1 Armadillidium nasatum
CTATCTTGAATCTTTTCTCTAATTTCCTTTTTGGTCGTTCAATAGCAGCTGTTGTAGACGGTCATCGTTCTTTCTTTAAATCTATTAACAGTGGTGTTCCTCAGGATTCTCTTCTATCCCCAACACTATTTCTACTTTTCATCAATGACCTTCTCTCTATTACTTCACCTCCAATCCACTCCTATACTGATGACTCAACCCATCATTACTCAATTCAAATTAGGGCAGAAAAAAAACAGTTGTTTTCAATGACTCAAAAACTCAGTTCCTCCATCTCTCTTCTCGACACAATCTTTCACAAAACTATAATACCTTCTTCGAAAACACACAACTCAAACTTTCATCTGTTCTTAATATCCTTGGTGTAACTTTTTCACATTACTTCTCTTTCTAAACAAGCTTCTAAGAGGTTGGGTGTTCTGAGGCACCTTTGTAATTTGTTCACGCCATCACAGTTGCCTGCTCTCTATAGGGGCGTTGTTCGCCCCTGTATGGAGAGTGTTTCACACATTTGGGATGGTTCCACTCATACAGCTCTCCTTGAGAAGGTGGAGTCTAGTTCTTTTTGTCTTAACTCTTCCGCTCTCACTAACTCTCTCCAATCTCTTTCTGCCCATCAAATTGTTGCGCACTCTCTCTATACTATCGCTATTACAACGGACACTTCTTCAGAACTCTCTCGTTGCATACTTTCTCCATTGAGAAGAGCTCGTGTGACACGCCTTTCTACACAGTCACATCCTTTCTCTGTCCAATTCTCAGACCCAAACTTAACAACTATGTTCAATCTTACAAATACTCTACTGGTAAAATCTGGAACACACTCCCCTTATCTGTTTTCCCCAACTTCCTTTGACTTGCACACTTTCAAACGCCGTGTATCTGGACGTGTAGGCCTCTAACAACCAGGATAGCAGTGGAGAATATATATATATATATATATATATATATATATATATATATATATATATATATATATATATATATATATATATATATATATATATATATATATATATATATATATATATATATATATATATGATTTTATCTAATCATTTTTTTTTTATCTGGCTATCCAGCCAGATATTATTATTATAATGCTGTATATCCAGTAAAAATAAAATTCTTAATTAGAAGAAATTTTCAGATTATTACAGTATATGTTACATGTTTTTATACTGTATTCCAATTTACTTTGGGTTTTCAAATTTATTCTAAATAACAGTATCAAAATACTTTTGTTAAATATATATATAGATATACATTCAAAAATTTATTAAATTATTTACATTAAGTACATAACTGGAATCCAAGCAGCAATTGATGAGATGGGGTTCACTGCGGCCCCAGAAGAGTCGCATGCAAATATTCAGGGTGAAGACGATGTTGATCACCCTCTTCGACAGTTATGGCATTATCCTTAAAAATTTCCTTCCTCAGGATCAAACGGTGAACACCGTATTCTAAGAGGATGTTTTTTTACGGTTCATAAAATGCATTCAGCGTGTCCGGCCGATGTTGAACAGAACTGTTCAATTAAGCAACGGAAACAGATATAAACATGTTCAGACCTGGGTCCGAAAGATTGTAGCTTGTAGAATAGATTTTAGACGCGAACAATTAGTTATTTGGTTTCACTGTTGTGCAGTGATAGAAAAATAGAAGTTAATAAGGATACTTTGTTAACGCAATGTACAGTGATTGAATTTTTTCATGCCGAAGGTATATAGAACTACTTCAAATCATTGTAACAAGAGACTTAACGTGTGTCTATATGGAATTCAGACACCCAAACTCATCTGGAGTATGAAAGATTAAGACTAAACTATCGGCTGGTAAACTCATGCTGACAGGATTCTGAGATGTGGAGGGCCTCGTCTATTCGAAATATCTGCCGAAGGTCCCGACTGTAAACTTCGATGGTTATTACGAAACTCTTCAGAAATTGACGAGCTGTACCAATCGAATAAGGCCAGATTGCAGTGCCCAGACGCTTTAAAAGTTTCAACTCTTGAACTTCGAGGTATGGATCGACTGGGGTCCCAGTCCGGCTCCGGCCAACCCCAGCCCCGGATAAAAATCAGGGGAAACCGGGGTTTGTCTGCGGGGGATAAAATGGCAAATTACATTTATTAATGATTGATTAAATCAAACAAAATATAAGAAAATTAAGATTTTTTGTTTTTTCAATATATTCTTTTGACTGCTCCTCTTCTGCTAGTGAATGTTCATGTTTGTGTTTAGATTTTAGATGCCGCCATAAAAATTTGGTTGAAAAGTTTTTACTTGGGGCTCCAGGAGGTCCTCTTCTAATTTCCTGACTTCACATATTACATTTAGCTATTTCGAGCCTATCCTGAAACATTGTAAATACTCCCATACTGCTAAAGCTGATCTTTTTGCCATAGTGACTGAAAGTATAAACAAAATAATAATTTTGAATTAATGTAGCTAAATGATACAGGTTTGATACACAGCAGTAAAATTGCAATGATATGTGTAATAAATACAGGTTATATTAATAATTTTATATTTTACAATTTTCAAACTGTAAATTAGGGTCTTACCTAAGTAAACCTGTTGAATCACTATTGTAAATCAGAAAAAAAAAAATTCAAAAATTTTTGTACTTTTTTAAAACTTTCATTATACAAAATCTGTAATTTTCTGAAATTTTTTTGGAAAAAATTCATATAATCATTAATTTAAGTGGATTTTGACTTCTAATCCTTCCTTATAATTAAATTAATCTCAATTAAAATTATATCTAATTTTCTTAACCTAAAATTTCATTGCTTTTAGACCCCGGTCTACCTTCTGCAGTTAATAATCACCCACCCTACAGTCAAGATCTGGCCCTCATTGATATTTACTTATTTCCAAAGTTGAAGGATAGTGAGATTTGGTTCAGATGATGAGGTGAAGAAAGTGGTGGCAGGCGAGTTCCAGAAAACAGATCAAGACTTTTTTTTCAATCAGTTTCGAAAATTGGGTTCAACGTTTGCAAAAATGTATTCATGTTAGAGGAGATTATGTAGAAAAATAATATTACATGTTCATTGAATAAACCTTTAACCTTCTTTCAATCTTCGTTCCATTACCTTATCGGCAGTGTGAGATTTTACAGCAGAACAGCCGTAACTTTTCACCCCACCCTCGTATATACCAATTAAAACAATGATTTAGTTGATTTTAATTTCAACATCTCAAAATGACAAACAAACATAAATTGAATACTTGCCTGTCTTTTGTCTGTAATATCACACTTATTTCCTAAGACCATTTTCTCAACATCTGCTGATGCATGTTCTTCTATGTTTCTTATCCTGAAAAATAATAATAATAATAATAATAATAATAATAATAATAATAATAATAATAATAATAATAATAATAAAAACATATTTTTGATAATCTCAACAGATAGATGTGGATAGAGGTAGAGTGAAAGAGAAGAAGATTTGGAGTGAAGAAACGTAAAAGGAGGTAAAGGCTGAAGCAATAATGATTGTTTGTTTTAAGGGAACAAATACCAATATAAATTACTACATATAGTTTTCTTTGCTTTCTTTTTTTAGTGTCATTAATCATTTAATAAGAGAGAGAGCCAACGGCTTCCAATGTTGTTAATACCCTTTAAGATTAATAATCTTCTTGATTTAAAATATTGCTTAAAAAAAAAAAAGATAGTTTATTGCACACATTTAAGATTGGTAGCATAGTGTAGTTCAAAGAAAGAGGAATCTGAATTAAAATAAAAAATACTTGTTAACTTACTTGGTAAAGTCAGATAAACTTGAATCAAGTCTCTAAGAATTGAAGAAGTACTATAAGTGACTATTAAACGTTTGTAGACAAAGATTGTGTATGGAAATACAGGATTGATGAAAATATTTGAAGTTGCCTTGATATTAAGTTAGGAACTGAAGTTACAAACTTTCTTTTTTTATTTTTATTTAATTTTTGTCTTTCTATTTTGTAACAGAATTCACAGTCAATATATGTATATATGTATAAATTTTGTGCGCTGAGTTTCATTGCTTGCAAGTCAAGTGGTTCCTTTATTCATTACCCTGTTAGAAATTATTTGAAAAAGTATAGTTACCTAGTTAATTACACAGGAGCCAATAGAACTTTTTGTTGATCTGAACCTAATTTAATACTTCTATCTGTGTCTCCTCTTACTACAGCCTTTTCCATCTGTATAAGAATTTTCAACCTTAGTTTCCTCTCCTAAAATTCTTCTAGCATTTCTACAAGAAGTTTACTTTTTGACTCATACTCTCTCTCCCCTACACCGACTCCCACTTCTACTCCTCCTCTCACGTGTCCCATGTCATCGTCTGTGATTTCACATGATCAGTTGTATGGGATCCTGAGAACTATGAACGTCAGGAAGGCCAGTGGCCTGGATGGCATTCCTCCCCATGTTGAGGGAGTATGCGTGTGGCCTGGCACCTGTCCTTGTTCAACTCTACTCTCTATGCCTTAATACTAATATTTTTCCTCAATGCTGGAAGCGCACGTATGTTTAGTTGATCCCCAAGAAAGGTAGTTGCTCTGATCCCTCTAACTATCGTTCAATAACTCTCATTTGTGTTCTGTCTAAAATATTTAGCTCTCATTTCCTGGATCATCTAGAGCCTCACTCCCTTCTTTCAGATCATCAGTATGTCTTTCAACTTTCGAGGTCTACTGACATAACCGATTTATGGTCTTCTGCTCTTAGAGATTATCGAGTCTTGTGTGGTGGCGCTTGACATTTCCAAGTCTTTTGGCAGGGTGTGGCATGCATCACTACTCTCCAAACACCCTTCCTTTGGGCTTCCTCCTCTCTTTGCTTACTTATGTCTAGTTTTAACTCAGATCGTTCCTTATCAGCCCTTGTTGATGGTGCGACCTCTTCCTCCTTTTCTGTCAATTGTGGTGTTCCTCAGATTTCTGTTTTTATCTCCAACTTTATTCTTACTTTTTATTAACGATCTTCCCAGCTCCACATCTAACTCTGTTCATTCTTATGATGACAACAAATCTCCATTCTTCTGCTCATTTTAAATTTGCTCCCTCCTTTGCTTCTAGAGTTGCTTCTTGTCTTCAACTTTCTGACTTCATTCTTGGACGGGATTTCAAGCTGGGTTCGCCTCAACCTTGTGAAATTCAACTCTTTAAAAACTTAACTTCTTCACATCTCTCAAAAACACCTCTCAACTTTCCTATCTCCTTTGATGGTTCTCCCGTCTTATCAACAAACAACATTAACATTCTTAGCCTGAAAATAAATAATGAATTTTCTTGGAAACCTCATATCACAATGGTTGCTTGGGCAGCTTCAAAAAACCTGGTAATACTGTTCAGATTGCAGGAACTTTTTCATTTGAACAGTTATTTCAATTATACAAGGGTTCTATCCATCCTTGTATGGAGTACTGTTCTCACATTGGGGGGGGGGGCGGGTCCAGTTCCACCTTTCTTTTTGGATAGAATTGAGTCTAATTCTAAAAGATTAATAAACTCTCAGCTTTAAACTCACCTGACTCCTTGTCTCTGCGACGTGAGGCTGGTGCACTATCTCTTATTTATAGGTACTACAATGGCAATTGCATGAGGGAATTGACCTTTCACATCCCACCACCATTGTGTTGCCCTCGCAGCACAAGGGGTGTCATGCTTTAGCATGAATTTTGTATGAGTGTATCAAACCCCCAGGGTTGTCCACTGTTGTGCCTCCTTGTTTCTACCACTTCTGTTTTGTGGAAATCTCTGCATTCATCTGTTTTTACTGCTGCATTTAATCTTCCTCTCTATAAGGCCTCTGTCTGAACTCAACTGAGAGATTTGCGCTAGGCTGGGATTGGGTGGGTTTTCTTATATTTTATAAATCTGCAGCCTCCTAGAAAAGGCCTCGGCCTGTGAGCAGTGGCAAACTGTTAAAAAATTAAGAGCTTTTAAAGCTCTTAATTTTTTAACATGATATATTAAGCATTTTCTTAGGTTTAATACTTGCTGAGATATTTAAGTTTTAATATTTGCAGTACACTAAAAAAAACTGAATATTTTCCAAAATTCAAACACAATATCTCAAAAACTATACAACCTACAGCCCTAATAGCTACGCCTTTCAATTTCTCTCACTGAAATCTTTCAATATGTCAAGTTTAAAAAATCGGCAACAGTCGGTCCTTTTTACCAATGTCTCTGGGGTTATTTAATTTATTTATTAATAAAGTGATTAGTAAAATGGATAGGGTAGGGAAAAGGGTGAGAATGAGGGAACATGATGGTATGTGGGATGCAAATGTGTTGATGTATACGGATGATATGGTACTTTTGGCTGAAACACATGAAAATTTGAAAGTATTGGTGGATGAGTTTGTAAAGGGTTGTGATGATTTGGGTTTAAGAGTAAATGCGGGTAAGAGTAAAGTGCTATGCATGAAAAATGGGGAGGGAGGGGAGTGGGGGTGGTTGAGGGAGATGAGAGGTGATTTATATATTTAAGTATCTGGAGGTGAATTTTGGAGAGGCTGATGTTAGTATGAGTGATAAATTTGGTCATAGAATAAGAGAAGGGGAGAAGGGGTTAGGTGGTTTGAGAGTTATTTGGGATACAGGAAGGTTACCAAGGGAGGTGAGGGTGAGAATGTTTGGGGGATGCTGTATACCGGTGGTTATGTATGGGATTGAAGCATGGAGGTTGAACACTAGAAAGAGGAAAAAATAGAAGTTTTCGAAATGGAAGGTCTTAGAGCAGTTTGTGGAGTTGGTAGAAGAGATAGAGTCAGGAATGAAAGAATAAAAGAAATTTGTGGATGGAGAAAGAGCTTGGTTGAGAGAGCTGAACAAAGTATGCTGAGATGGTTTGGACATATTTGTAGGATGAATAAAGAGAGAATGGTTATAAAAAGGTATTTGTTTCAGAAGTCAAGGGTGTAAGAGATAGAGGGAGACCAAGGGGAAGTTGGATGAGTAATGTCAAGGAGCTGTTAAGGGATAGAGGGAAGAATTGGGAGGAGGGTGTGCGGTTGACAGAGGATAGGAATGAATGGAAAAGATTGGTGAAGGGTTATATATATATATATATATATATATATATATATATATATATATATATATATATATATATATATATATATATATATATATATATATATATATATATATATATATATATATATATATATATATATATATATATATATATATATATATTATATTTCACCTCTGGTGGGCAAAGGCCAGAGGCCTACTAAAATTCCACCAGAATTAGGGGGAAAGATGGAAGCCTGGTCAAATTAAAGGCGGATGTGACCTGATACACGACGTTTGATGGTGTGTAAGTCATAAGAAGTTGGAAAAATAGAAGAAGAGAGTATGTTCCAGACTTTACCAGCAGAGTACATGTAGGACAGAGCATAGCGGTTAAGTCTGGGTTCAGAGAGTTGGACAGAGAAAGGATGAGACTGTGAAGAAAGTAGAGTCCCACAAGCCCTTCTCAGTGGAGGAGGTATGCGACGAGAGAGTTCAGAAGAGCAGTGTCCATTGTAATAGCGATAGTATAGAGAGAGTGACGCAACATTTCGACGGGCAGAAAGAGATTAGAGAGAATCAGTGAGAGCAGGAGAGTTGATAAGACGAAAAGCCCTAGACTCCACCTTTTCCAGAAGTGCTGTGTGAGTGGAACCACCCCAGATGTGTGATGCATACTCAATACGAGGGCGAACAACCCCCCTATACAGAGCAAGCAACTGGGGTGGAGTGAAGAAATACTGAAGGTGCCTCAGAACACCTAACCTCTTTGAAGCTTGTTTAGAAAGAGAGGTAATGTAATCTTTCCAAGAAAGATCACGAGAAAAGGAAACACAGAAATATTAAGAACAGATGAAGATCTGAGTTGAGTGTTTTCGAATATCATAGTTGTGTGGAAGATTGTGTCGAGTAGAGAGATGGAGGAATTGAGTTTTGGTTGCATTGAAAACAACCATGTTCTCTCTGCCCCAATTAGAAATACGAGATAGATCAGAGGTCAGTTGCTCCAAGGCAACCCTCCTTGCGTCTAGTAACTGTTGTTGAGTGGGGCGCCTTTCAAATTGAAAAGAGTAATGAAGGATGGAGTCATCAGCATAGGAGTGGATAGGAGATGAAGTAACAGAGAGAAGATCATTAATGAAAAGTAGAAAAAGTGTTGGGGATAGGACAGATCCTTGAGGAACACCACTATTAATAGATTTAAAGGAAGAGCGGTAGCCGTCTAGAACTGCTGCTATAGAACGACCAGAAAGGAAATTAGAGAGGTCACAGAGAGAAGGATAGATTCCAAAAGAGGGAAGTTTGGAAATCAAAGCTTTGTGCCAGACTCTATCGAAAGCTTTCGATATGTCTAGTGCAACAGCAATATATATATATATATATATATATATATATTATATATATATATATATATATATATATATATATATATATATATATATATATATATATATATATATATTCAAACAAAAAGATCTAATAAATATACCTACCAGTTTTTAATATTATCAAAGCTTTTTTCATTTGTTATATCATAGACTAACATGATACCCATAGCTCCTCTGTAATATGCGGTTGTTATTGTTCGAAATCTTTCTTGACCTGCAGTATCCCATATTTGCAGCTTGATTTTCTTATTATCCAACTCTATAGTTCGAATTTTAAAGTCAATCCCTGGATAAATATATATATATATATATATATATATATATATATATATATATATATATATATATATATATATATATATATATATATATATATATATATATATATATATATATATATACACCATATCCCATATGATGCAGGGTAGCCTCGACTGCAGGAAAAATCCTGCAGATGTAATGGGAAGACTGGGAAGAAAAAAAAAACTGGTTAAAAGGAATCCCAGACCCTATAACCATGCAAAGAACTATTCTTCATGATCGAACCTTGTCACCCAATCCAAACTCGTGTTTTAAATTTTATATTCGTAACACTAATGTTGAAATTTCCACTTAAGCCAAAAGTATGTTAATTGAAAGTTTTGTTGCTCCTCCAGAAAATTTTGAAAATAATTTAAATGCGATTTATTTAATTTGGTTTTTTGAAAATATTTTTAACAAATTTATATTTTAAAATAAATCTGTTACTATTTTTAAATTTGGAAATAATTTTCTTTTCAAATACAATTCTTCAGAATTCTCTAAACAGTCTTTCCAATTTTCAGAACAGATTGTGAAAGCTGCTATGTCTTTTCTTCCCTTATCCTCTCTTTTCTTCTTTTCTCTTCTCTTCTCTTCCATCTGATTCTTCTAACTTTTCTTTTCCCATATTATATATAGTTATTATGTTTTTCCTTTTTTGGTATTAGTGTTATTTGACTTCTTATTTACACCAGTTTTATATATATTTATTATTGTAGTGTATATATTATTATGGTAGTTAAAATCTTAAGTGTCTTGTTGAATAGTGTTTTAATTTTATTATTAGGGATTGTTGTTGTAATAGCTGTTCATTTTTTATATATTAGATTATTTTTAATGTTTTAAAGGTTTTATTGTATATGTAATAAGGAATAATAAGGTATACTAAGTTTTGGGTGTGTGAGTGTGGTTGTTTCCTGGGTGGGTTGATAAGCTGTGGGGGTGGGGACCTGGAGGAATTGGTAGTATCCTAAGGAAGTGAGCCAACCATAAAATGCCATAATCAGTGTGAGTTTGTGAGTGGGAGAAATACAAAATAATGAATAAGAGCTCTGAGGTGCTGAAAGCGGGAATGTTAAATGTAAGAGGAGTGAATAAAGAAGAGAGAAAATGGGAATGGTGATGAAGGAAAGAGAGATGGATGTACTGGCTTTGACAGAAGCGAAACTGAAAGGTAAAGGGGAAGTGGCATTTGAGAAATAAAAAGGGATTTACTCCGGAATGAATGAGAAGGTTAGAGAAAGGGAAGGAGTGGCAATTGTTATGAAGAATGAGTGGTGGAGATGTATGAAGGGGAGTGGAAGTATGGGAGCCAGAATAGTCTGTGCATGTTTTAAGGTAACAAAAGGAGTATTGGGTGTTTTTATGTGCATATGCACCTGTGGTGGGAGCGAATGAAAGGGAAAGTGAGGCATTCTGGGAGAGTGAATGAATGTGTGGGAAGTTTTGATAGTAGGGATCATATATATTTGTTGGGTAACCTGAATGCAAGGGTGGGAAATAGAAGTCTGAATAGGGTAGTTGGGACTTTTGGGATAATAAGTGTAAATGAAAATGGGACTAAATTGAAATGTGTTCAACAACAAGAGGCATAATGATTGGAAATACATGGTTTATGGAAAAAAATATTCATAAGTATACCTGGGTGAGTGGGGTGAATGGGGAGAAGGGGCTTTTGGATTACGAGTGTGTGAGATAGAAAGAGAGGAGTAGGTTGTTAGATGTTAATGTATTACAGGGAGCAGTGATGGGTATATCGGATCAATACTTGGTAGTGGTGAAGGTTAAAGTTAAAGGAGATTTAGAAAGAGTGAAAGTAAGGGAGAGGGTGGTGGAGGTGGAAAGACTGGAAGATAAAAAAAAAGAAGAGATTACAAAAGTGGAGGAAGGTAATAAGAAGTGAGGTGGAGGGTGTGGAAGAATGGAGTATATTGAAGAGAAATTTAATGAAGGTTGCAAGGAGGGTATGTGGTGCGAAGAAAATAGGGTGTGGAAGGAAGGGGAGTGAGTAGTGGAACAAAGGGCTGGGAAATATGGAGAGAAGAAATGATTCCTTTAACAGGTTTTTGGGTATAATGGAGGCTATGGATTGGGAGAGGAATATAGAGGTGTAGAGAGGTGAAGAAAGAAGTTAAGAGGGCAAAAAGGAGAGTGGAAGAGTGGGGTAGAAAACTAACAGAAAACTTTAAGGTGAGAAATGTTTTGGAAAGAAGTAAATAAGGTGAGGAGAGGGGAAGAAGAATGGGGAGAAGGCATGATGGGGGAAGATGGAGAGATATTACAGGGTGAGGAAGAAGTAGGAGAGAGATGGAAAATGTACTTTAATGAATTGTTGAACAGGGGGAGTGAGATTAGAGAAGGAGGAGGGGTGAGGAATAATGAGGAAAAAGTTATTGAAGATATGGAGGAAAATATTAGTAGGGAGGAGGTGGAAGGTGTGATAAGAAAGGAAAATGGGCAGGATTGGATGGTATATATGAAGAGATGATAAGGTAGGGACCTATAGAAATGGGTGACTGGTTGGTTTGAAGGTTTAATGTGTGTTGGGAAGAAGGGAGGGTACCTCAGAAGTGGCAGGATGCCTGTTTTGTATTAATTTATAAAGAAAAAGGAGATAAGATGGCATGTATAAACCTTTAGGGGGATAAGTCTGATCAGTTGATTAAA
This sequence comes from Armadillidium nasatum, assembly GCA_009176605.1. Taxonomy (NCBI): domain Eukaryota; kingdom Metazoa; phylum Arthropoda; class Malacostraca; order Isopoda; family Armadillidiidae; genus Armadillidium; species Armadillidium nasatum. Next base: position 66,168 of record SEYY01000884.1, read on the forward strand.
TCAATTGATTTTTTTATTGATTTTTTTGATTTTTTTGATTTTTTTTTTAAATAATAAAACTGTTTTTTTTTTTATTTGTTTTATTTTGTCATATTTTTTGATACATAATGATATAACAGATATATTAGTTCCTTCTTACTGTGTTAAAAAACTTTAAAGTAGTTTATATATTAGAAATATAACTTCCTTAATATTTGGTTCAAGATTTCATATAGGGTAATACAAAAATCTGATCTTCATTAATATAATTTATCCAATATAGAACTGTTAGAGTTTAGAATTCCTAAATATATATTCAATCAAATCTTCAACAAAATTTTATTGAGCTTTAATCTAATGCAATTTGAGGTTATAGACAAAAGAGAAAAACAGAAAAGACAATTCCTTTTAATTTTCAACCATTTAAATTTTTATACAACATTATAAGAAAACAATATTCCTCTATATAAATTATAAAAGAAAGAAAATTTAAGCACTTTTGATGCATAATCATTAATCTATAAATTAAATACATAACTTGCAATATATATATATATATATATATATATATATATATATATATATATATATATATATATATATATATATATATATATATATATATATATATATATATATATATATATATATATTTTTTTTTTAACACAGTAAGAAGGAACTAATATATCTGTTGTATCATTATGTATCAAAAAATATGACAAAATAAAAAAAATTAAAAAAAGTTTTATTATTTTTTAAAAAAATCAAAAAAATCAAAAAAAATCATCAACCCTGGTATAAACTATAGGGGGATAAGTCTGATGAGTGCAACAGGGAAAATATATGGGAGGGTATTAGTAACAAGAATGAAATACTTAACTATAGAGGGAGTGGGTGAAGAGTGAGTAGGTGATGTGTGGACCAGGTGTTCACACTGAAAAATGATTAATGAGAAATTGTGAAAAGTGGGGTATGTATGTATGGGGTATATATATATATATATATATATATATATATATATATATATATATATATATATATATATATATATATATATATATATATATATATATATAAAGACTGGGCCCCGACCCTGGCAATCCCCAGTTCCGGCTAAAAATCAGGGAAAACCGGGGTTTGCCTGCTGGGGTTAAAATAGCAAATTATACTGAAGGGGACAGTCTATTTTCAATTTTTTTTTAAATTTTCAGTTGATTCTCTTAAAATTTTTAGAGTATATAGCTTTTTGCTCGGCGAAAAAAGTCGATTTCTAGCATTTTTCTGAGCCTATTACTGTTAAAAAGTTTTTTTTTTTTTTTGAAATTTAACCCTTTTTCAAGTAAATGGCAGAGCCAATCCACTTTTTGAAATAACTTGAAATTTGGACCATATATTCAGAATTTTATGGGATACAAAAGCTTCTAATAAACTTTTGTTCCCTGGGTTATAGGAAAAATGTTATATGCCAAAAACTGACCAACTATCAAAAAAATACCTTATCAGATAAAAAAAAAAAAAAAAAACACAATTATAACATTTTTTATTTTTAAGTAGGTGTATAGAGGAGGGATGGGGCTACAAATTCCTCTCTATACTTTATTCAATGCGATTCGTTGGTTTTGAGATATAGCTTCTCAAAATAGTCCATTTTTGACCAAACTTCAAAAATTGCCAAAGTTTGAGGGACTATATCTCGCTTCAAACAAATAAACTTGAGAAAGGAAACTCAAACTAGCAATGTATAGGTATATAGTTCCAGTTTAACTCTATGAGTATGTTGCTAGTTTCAGCTATCTGGTCTTGTACAAAAAATCCACTACAGTCAGCTAAATAATTTCCTAATTATTTTTAATAACTTTTAAGTTCTTGCAAATAATACCATCTACTTTACAAATAATTTTACTGTAGACTAATTACAAATACAATCAAAGCTTCAAAAGTTTATTAGGAATAAATGCCAATTTGAGGAACCAGTAATAGAAACAAATAAACTTGAGAAAGGAAACTCAAACTAGCAATGTATAGGTATATAGTTCCAGTTTAACTCTACGAGTATGTTGCTAGTTTCAGCAATCTGGTCTTGTACAAAAAATCCACTACAGTCAGCTAAACAATTACCTAATTATTTTTAATAACTTTTAAGTTCTTGCAATACCATCTACTTTACAAATAATTTTACTGTAGACTAATTACAAATACAATCAAAACTTCAAAAGATTATTAGGAATAAATGCCAATTTGAGGAAGCAGTAATGGAAACAAATATCCCCGTCCCCCTAACTTAAAAAAAAAAAAAATAAAAAAAAAAATAAGTGCTGGATTTCGGGAAAAAACTCAAAAAGAAATAGAGCTTGAACAAAAAAAAAAAAAAACTTTTTCAGCTTTGTGCTTATGTTGGCTAAATTAAACTTTATAGGTGATTTACATTCTATCGAAAAGAAGTAAGTAAAATATACGTACCAATAGTAGAAATGAAAGTTGAATTAAAGGCATCTTCCGAAAATCTAAATAAAACACAAGTTTTTCCAACACCTGAATCTCCAATTAAGAGTAATTTAAACAAATAGTCGTAAGTTTTAGCCATAATTTATTAACATACTATATAATAAATGATATACCATAGTGAATTTTCATTTTATCAAACATGGAAGCTTTGCACATTTATTATGAATTTCCTATATGTCAGCCCTAAATTTAGGTTTACAGTTTTTCATGTTCTCTTGAAGCAACGGATCAGAAAATCTATGGTTTTAGCCTAACCAATGTAATTTTTATCAGTACCATCATTAATTACGTTGGTCAGTACTCAAAAATTAACCTAGATTAGGGAAATTCCTAATATCACACAATTCGAATATTTTTCAATGAAATTCATGAATTGTAATCCAGTGATTTGTGTTAATTTTTGGAGGAGGTAGCAATCCGTTTCTTCAACTGCAATTGTGGACTGGGCTAATATTATATATTACTGTTAAATATTTTTATTGGTGGGTCTCCTAATACTCATTATCAGTATTATTTTAACGTACAGAACTGTGAAGCAACTTTTAAATGTTTAGTAAATCTTAATTTAAAAAATTAAAATAAAAAAAAATAAAAAAATTAAAAGGTAAATAAAAATTAAACAGTTGATAAGTAAATAAATTCCAATTAAGTGATTATTATATAAAATATGAAGTATTGTTCTGAATCATATACTAGAACCATTTGCACGACTTATGATGAGTTACTTAACTACACCCCTACACCTTAAAATATTCATATAAAAAAAAAAAACTTTCCCTCCACACTTCAACGAGTGAAAACCTATTCAAAGTTGTCAATCTTGAAGATAAAAAAAAGTTTAAAATTGCGTACAAAGACTTAGAACTTGAAGATTAGCTTCTTAAGGAAGGGGAGACTCTAAATTTTTAATGAATTCTTTAGTATCCTACAATAAATTTAAACAAGATCCTGAAGCAATGTCCAGTTTGCTTCAAGTATAACATCAAAAACTAGGAAAGAAGGAGAGAAGTCTGGAATTTTGACAGATATCAATTTAATAACTTTATTGGTATCCTAATTAACTTCACTCATAGTTACAAGTGCAACGTAATTTATTAAACTAAATTATAATATAAATATGTCAACGAAGATTGTGTGTATATATATATATATATATATATATATATATATATATATATATATATATATATATATATATATATATATATATATATATATATATATATATATATATATATATATATATATATATATATATATATGTATAATATATAATATATATATATATATATATATATATATATATATATATATATATATATATATAATATATATATATATATATATATATATATATATATATATAAATATATATGGGGGAGGGTAGCTCCGAAGCGATGAGATTACCCCCTGTTGGGTATACGGGTGTTAAAGGTACTCCTATCTCACCCCGGTGCCCAATGGTTCGCTCCCTTTCGCGCTCACCTTCTATCTACACGGAGTGGCTCTCTTTACATACATAAAACATTTCTAACACATCTTAAAAATAATTAAAATAAAATCAATAAGGCGTCAACTTCGGTAGCCTCGGAGAAGCCACGGGGGGCGGCTTCCAAAAATAGCCCCTCATCCACCCCTTCCCCCATCACCACTTGGGAGTTGGTGGCCTCCGGTGATGGGGTTGGGGCCACCAGGACTCCCGCCGGCTTTCCTGATGCACGGTCTATTTTTTTCCATTAATTTCTGCAACATTCGCGGTCTTGCACTCTAATTTCCACTTTGTTGAACACCACCTCTCTTCTTCTAGACCTCACCTCTTATTCTTGACCGAAACTCAGATGTTTGAGCGTTCTGACAGCAAACCCTATTCTGTTTCCTCCTACTGTCTCTATCCTCAATTTTCAGCCAAAGGCGGTTGTTGTGCATATGTGCGCAACGATGTTGTTTGTTCTCGTGTCTCTAATTTGGAGTCTTCTGAATTTTCCACCTTATGGCTTAGGCTCTCTTGCCACTCTACACTAAATTCATTTGTTCTGTTTTATTATCTCCTAATTCTACTGACTATGCCTAAATTCTTCGACTATTTAAACTCCAAAATAGAGCACATTCTCTCTTCTTCTCCTTTCTCTGAAATCATCATATTAGGTGATTTCAATGTTCACCACCGCCAATGGCTTTCTTCTAGTTCTCATGATACAGCTGGTGAACGTGCCTTCCATTTCGCTATCCAAAACGACCTTGAGCAGTTGGTGCAGCTCCCTACTCGTATCCCTGATCGTCTTGGAGATGAACCCAACATTCTAGACCTTTTCCTAACTTCTAATCCTTCTCCTTATACTGTTAAACTCTTTCCTCCTCTGGGTTCCTCCGATCACCTTCTTATCTCTGTATCCTCTTCTATCTCTTCAAGTCTTCCGCAGGAAAGACCCCCTTCTACGGAAAGGAAACGTTTGTGGCACTTCGGTGCCGCAAGCTGGTCGGACTTGCGGTCGTACTTCTTTGATTTCCCGTGGAATGATTATTGCTTCCGTGGGAGGGGTCCCTCGGAGTGTGCAGAACGCATTACCGAGGTGATTCTCTCTGGCATGGAGGCATACATTCCATATTCTTTCCCTTCTACTAAACCTAACAAACCTTGGTTTAACTCTGCTTGTTCTCGTGCTATCCGCCGCAGGGATGCTGCCTTCAGGGATTACCGTCGTCTTCAAACTCCTGAAACTCATGCTAACTTATATTTCATCCCGGAATCGTGCAAAATCTATCCTTCGTAACACTAAAAACTCTTTTCTCCGTAAAAAAATGCAATAATCTTTCTGGTTCCTCTTCCTCACGTTCTTTCTGGCATTTTGCAAAAAATGTCAACTCTAACTTTGCTTCTTCCTCTTTCCTCCTTTTAGTATCTTCCGACGGCACAACTGCTGTTTTACCTTCTTCTAAAGCTGAACTCTTTGCTCAAACTTTTGCCTCTAATTCAACCTTAGACGATTCCGGAGCTATTCCTCCTCCTTCAACCCCCTCTAACTCATTTATGCCTAAAATTAGAATTTCTTCTAAAGATGTCATTTCTGCTCTCTCTGAGCTTAATACTAAGAAGGCGTACGGTCCTGATGGTATTCCTCCTGTGGTTCTCAAAACTTGTGCTTCCGAGCTTGCACCCTGCCTTGGTAAACTATTTCGTCTTTGTCTTTCTACTTCAACCTTCCCTTCTTGCTGGAAACGTGCGCTCATTCAACCTGTGCCGAAGAAGGGGGACCCCTCTCAACCCTCTAACTATCGTCCTATTTCTTTAACCTCCGTTCTCTCTAAAGTTTTCGAATCTATCCTTAACAGGAAGATTTGGAAACATCTCAATTCTTCTAATCTTATCTCTGATCGCCAGTATGGCTTTCGTAAGAAACGCTCTACTGGTGATCTTCTTTCCCTTCTCTCTGACTCTTGGTCCTCCGCTCTTCGGCATTTCGGTGAATCTTTTGCTGTCGCGCTGGACATATCGAAAGCCTTTCGATAGAGTCTGGCACAAAGCTTTGATTTCTAAACTTCCCTCTTTCGGTATCTATCCTTCTCTCTGTGATCTTCTCTCTAATTTCCTTTCCGGTCGTTCTATAGCAGCTGTTGTAGACAGCCACCGTTCATCCTTTAAATCTATTAATAGTGGTGTTCCTCAGGGTTCTGTACTATCTTCAACACTTTTTTTCTACTTTTCATTAATGACCTTCTCTCTATTACCTCATCTCCTATCCACTCCTATGCTGATGACTCCACCCTTCATTACTCCTTCCAATTTGAAAAACGTCCCACCCAACAGCAGTTGATAGACTCAAGAAGGGTAGCCTTGGAGCAACTAACCTCTGATCTTTCTCGTATTTCAAATTGGGGCAGAGAAAACATGGTTGTTTTCAATGCCTCAAAAACTCAGTTCCTCCATCTCTCCACTCGACACAATCTTCCACACAACTATGATATCTTCTTCGAAAACACACAACTCAAACCTTCATCTGTCCTTAATATTCTTGGTGTTTCTTTTTCTCGTGATCTTTCTTGGAAAGATCACATTACTTCTCTTTCTAAACAAGCTTCTAAGAGGTTGGGTGTTCTGAGGCGCCTTCAGAATTACTTCACGCCACCCCAGTTGCTTGCTCTGTATAGGGTGTTGTTCGTCCCTGTATGGAGTATGCTTCGCACATCTGGGGTGGTTCCACACATACAGCTAGCTCTCTTAGAGAAGGTGGAGTCTAGGGCATTTCGTCTCATCAACTCTCCTGCTCTTACTAACTCTCTTCAATCTCTTTCTGCCCGTCGAATTGTTGCGTCACTCTCTCTTTACTATCGCTATTACAATGGACACTGCTCTTCTGAACTCTCTCGTCGCATACCTTCTCCATTGAGAAGAGCTCGTGCGACACGCCTTTCTACACATTCTCATCCTTTCTCTGTCCAACTCTCCGACCCCAGACTTAACCGCTATGCTCAGTCTTACATATACTCTACTGGTAAAGTCTGGAACACACTCCCTTCATCTGTTTTCCCAACTTCCTTTGACTTGCATACTTTCAAACGCCGTGTGTCTGGACACGTCGGCCACCATCGACCATGATTATAGATCTTTTCCCAACTCCGGTGGAATTTGGTAGGCCTCTGGCCTTTGCCCACCGGAGGAGACATAAAATATATATATATATATATATATATATATATATATATATATATATATATATATATATATATATATATATATATATATATATATATATAGGGTCTATAGTGAAAGTAATGCGCATTTGCTGGTAATAATATATTTCTTGATCCTACCGGTACAAATGCTTAAAATCCTTCGAAATACTCTCACCCAGCATCAATACACTTGCGAAGACTTGTCTGTCATGCCTGGAAGGCACCCTGAAACTCCTCGACGGGAATGCCTCTTAGGAACGTTGTGACATGTTTTTGGATGTTTTCCACAGACTCCCAATGCTTTCCTTTTTCAGCTCTCTCTCTTCAGTCGGGGAAACAAAAAAAAACTCGCACGGAGCCAAGTCGGGACTGTAAGGGGGCTTGGTGACCGCCGGGGTGTTGCTCCGGACCAGGAAATTGGTAACGATGAATGCCGGGTAGCTAGTGGCATTGTCATGGTGGAGTTTGACAGTGTCTTTGATGTCAGCCCTCAGGCGCGCGACCCGACGTTTCAATCTCTTGAGCACCAGCAGGTAAAAGGCTGAGTTGACAGTTTGTCCCTGCGGTACAAATTCAAAATGGACGATTCCTCGGACTTCAAAAAAGACAATGAGCATTGTTTTGATGCGAGACTTGCTCATTCGCGCTTTTTGGGGGGCGGGAGGATGATTTTGTGTGCTACTCGCTGCTCTGCCTTTTCGATTCTGGGTCGTACTTGAACATCCAGGATTCGTCTCCAGTTAAGACAGAGTTAAGAAAGTCCGGCTCATTTTGAATCAAATCTAACAATTCTTGACAGTGCAAAACTCGAAGTTCTTTCTGCTTTTCCCTCATCACTTTCGGCACAAACTTCGCGCAGACCTTGCGAATTTGAAGATCCTCGGTCACAATCCTATTTTATGTGGACATGTTTAGGATGTCAGCGATTTGCTGGATGCTCAATCGACTGTCTGAACGCAAAACTTCGCGCTCATAATTCTGTGTTCAGAATCAGGATAAGGGCGTAGTTCGTTTTGAGTCACCTCATATCCAAGCAGCATGACAGTCTCTCTCGAAAACACATATTTTTCTTTTAGTGTCATGTTATAAATTTTAGCAATTTCAATAAATTTTTGTAAGTTTATATTATGTTCTTCTTGACTACAATCACATATAGTCACGTCATCCAAATAAGCGAACGTTCCTTTCAAGTTAATCGAACGAATTATGTCGTCCATAATCCTTTGAAAACAAGCAACTCCATCAGTTAATCCAAAACTAAGTCTTTTAAATTGATAAAGATTACCAATAGTTTCAAATGCTGTAAAAGCTCTGTAATCAGTATGAAGGGGGAATTAAATGGTATGCACTTTTAAGATCAATAGTACTGAATATTTTGTAATGAGCAACTTTGTTTACGAGCTCCTCAATATTCGGCAAAGGATAGGCATCCAAATACATAAATTTGTTAATCGTTTCAACAACAAGGCGTTTCCTCCTTGTCTGATGAACTACTACAACCTGAACCATCCAAGGAGAATGACTTTGCTTAATATCTTCCAACAGCAAGCGATTAATTTCAGATGCTATAAATTCTTAATCGGAGACCCAAAATTTTCGAGATTTGGTAGCTATAGGATGACAGTCAGGTGATAAATTTGAAAAGACAGTTTGAGAAGGAATAGCAGGAGCAACTAAAGCACAAATTTTTAAGTTCAGACTGAAGTCCTCCGTAAATAATGTTAATATGTAAATGTTCTTGGAGGAAAGTAATCCCCAATATTATATCATGACATAATTCTGGCAACAGTGGAACGCGTATTTTACTACATTTTTTATCTTTAATCTGTAAGTTCACAATAGAGTAGAATGAAATAGAAGATTTAAGATTGGGAATACCTCGTTTTCTTTCAAAGAAGTGACGAAAAGTTATATATATATATATATATATATATATATATATATATATATATATATATATATATATATATATATATATATATATATATATATATATTATATATATATATATATATATATATATATATATATATATATATATATATATATATATATATATATATATATATATATATATATATATATATATATATATATCATCTAAGCTGCATCGGCACACCTCATACGCAGCCTACCGTCACACTGCAGCTTTACTGAGGTCGACAAAGGCTAGAGTAGCTTGCAGACAATTTCATCAGCATTACTACGAAAAGCTGCATAATTACCATACCTTGGCATTTCATCTGTGGTTCAGTGGCAGCTTTTTAGCTACAGATTGGGCCCTGGTTTTCCATTATTGTCCTCTTGTTTCATGAATAAAGAAACGCAAATCCCAGCCATGTTTTAATCAAGAGACCTACCGTAAACCATCAACTAAAGAATAGTGACCAGTAACTATTATATATATATATATATATATATATATATATATATATATATATATATATATATATATATATATATATATATATATATATATATATATATATATATATATATATATATATATATATATATATATATATATATATATATATATATATATATATATATATATATATATATATATATATAATATATAATATATATATATATATATATATATATATATATATATATATATATATATATATATATATATATATATATATATATATATATATATATATATATATATATATATATATATATATATATATATATATATATATATATATATATATATATATATATATATATTATATATATTTTTTTTTTTTTTTTTTTTTTTTTTTTTTTTTTTTTTTTTTTTTTTTTTTTTTTTTTTTTTTTTTTTTTTTTTTTTTTTTGTTTTCTTATTTTTTTTCTTATCATTTGACCTATTAATATTCTTCAAGTAACTAACTATATACTACATGGATCATCGCCATTTTTAAAGATAAGTTTCAGTTTTAACTTTTTAATTTTCACTTATTACAGGTTTTATTATTAGAAAGTTCTATTTTCCGAGAGCGTAAATTATTACCATCCTATACACTGAATTTTTAACTTGAAATTGTTCAGTACTATTTTAAGTTTAAACTTTGGATTTGAAATTTATTTTACCGTTTTAAATTTAGGTTTCGAATGTAAATTTATTTCAGTTTTACTTTGTTTCCTTGTCTGCTCTTTTGTTTGTTTGTTTGTCTGTCTAACTGTTTGTTTGATTGTTTGCTTGTCTGTTTTCTTGTTCGTCTCTTTGTCTGTTTGTCTGATCTAATCGTGATTATGTGTAGAATGGCGAATGAGCGCAGGCGTGGGCTCTCTATGCACTTCATCAACGTCCGTGGCTTATTTTCTAATTTGGCTTCTGTGGAATACCACCTCTCTAGTTCTCGTCCTAACCTTTTGCTATTGTCTGAGCCCCAGATATCTAAGAATTCTTCCTCAAACTTTTTTAATCTATTCAACTATAACTTATTTCATAATTTCCGTTCTAAGGGTGGAGTTTGTGCCTACGTAAACACCAACACTCCGGTAACACGTCTTGTGAATCTTGAATCTCCTAACTTCGATGTTCTGTGGCTTAAAATCTTTCTTCCTACCAACTGATTAAAGAACCAACACACATTCCGGATCGTCCTAACCAATTCTTAAACACTCTTGACTTATGTTTCACTACTAGTCCTTCTCTCTATAAATATGCTGTCTTCGCACCTATTGGTAAATCTGACCACAACCTAATTACTCTTAATTTTCAAGCTTTCTCTCCAACTGCTTCCCCCTGCCCTAAGCGTATCTTCTGGCACTATGATCGGGCTGACTGGGAGGCTTTGCGTTGCTTCTATGCTAACTATCCTTGGATGAACTGTTTTGTCTCTGAAGACGCGTCAGTCTCCGCTGATATGGTGGGGGCTGTAATCGTTGATAGGATGAGCAGGTTCATTCCTTCTTCAACTAAATCTTTTTCTCCTCAAAATCCATGGTTCAATCGCGCCTGCTCTCTTGCCATTCAGGCTAGAGACATCGCGTATCGAGGGTGTAAAAACTCTCCTTCTCCTATCACTCTTGCTAATTTTCATTCTACTCGGAATCGTTGCAGGGATATTCTTCGACGAGCAAAGCAGACTTTCACTAAAAGAAGGTGTACGGAGCTCCAAAATTCTCCTACTGATAAATCTTTCTGGCCTCTTGCCAAAAACATCTCTAACAACTTCTGTAAATCTACCTTTCCTCCTCTTATTCGTTCTGATGGCTCTGTTGCTAACACCAACTGAAAAGGCTAATCTCTTCCGCCTCCTATTCTCCTCTAATTCAACCCTGGACGACTCCGGCAACCCTCCTCCTACATCTTCCTCTCAGAGGTCCCATGCCTTTACCTGTGATTACATTTGATCAAGTGCATGGGCTTCTGAAATCTATGAACGTAAGG
>SEYY01000885.1:0-30000 GCA_009176605.1 Armadillidium nasatum
CTAAGAACAGATACAATGTCTATGAATATTACGGGCGAATAAATGGAGATATATTCTCCCAAGAAAGGCTTATACTTCCTTCTGTAGACACCCGTATTCGGCTCGTAAGAGCATCCGCATCATTCGCGCTTGGTGTATTGAGCGCATCAGATGCTACATCAGGGGCTCCAAAACCAACATTTCAGTTATTAGACGCTTATTTATATGTAAGAAAAGTGAAATTAGCTCCACAGAAACATTTACAGATTGAGAAATCTCTTCTTGAGACTACGGCGAAATATCCTATAAGAAGAATTGAGACTAAAATTTTTAATTTCACACAAGGATTATCAAATATTAATATTTCGAATATAGTCAATGGTAGTCTTCCACAGAAAGTTATTGTGGGAATTGTAGAACATGAAGCATATTCAGGACCACTATAAGAAGTCTCCTTTTAAATTCACTCATTTTGGACTTAGAACCATCAGTTTACATGTAAACGGTCAGCCATACGGCCGAAGTTATGAGATGATATACAGTGGAGAGAGCCCCCTATGTTCACGACCATTTTATGATTTAATCTCAAATACTGTGACTTGCGGGGATAACGGAACAGGCATTGATTTGAATTCATATGTCGAGAATAGTAACTTGTATGCTTATGATCTTACACCCGATCTTTCAGCTTGTAATGCTTTCCACCTCAACATTGTAAGAAAAGGAACATTGGGAATAAGTTTAACTTTCGACAAAGCACTGACCTCGCCTATCTCGGTCCTGGTATATTTGGAAAATCCTCAACTGATTGAGATTGACAGAGTAAGAAATATAATCTTGAATTATTAAAGATGAATGAAGAAGAAATTTTAAACGTATTTAAAAATGAAAAAAGATTTTTAGGCGTGTTTGCCTGTGACGAACTCGCCTCTGTGAAATTAAAAATAGATTCAGGACTTATCTTCAACACCTCGCCCCGAATTGTGAGCAATGGACATTGGATCGCTGTTTATAAAAATAAAAATAATGATGTTTACTTTATGGATTCATTAAATTTGGAATTTATGTTAGACCATCCTAATGTAACTCGCTTTTTAAAATATAATAATATTCATCATGTAAAGACATTGTTGTTTCCTATACAGCCGTCTACGTCTAAATTGTGCGGGATATATTGTATTTATTTTATAAAATGTTTTTTAAAGAATGAACCTTTTAATAAGATTATAAATATATTTAATATTAAAAATTTATATGTAAATGATTTCATTGTTAGTAATTTCGTAATAAAAGCAATAAAATAAAAAACATTCCCTTTTATATTATATATATATATATATATATATATATATATATATATATATATATATATATATATATATATATATATATATATATATATATATATATATATATATATATATATATATATATATATATATATATATATATATATATAATGACAAAGTAAAAATGACAAAGTAAATAAATGAAAAAATAAAAAAGACAAACTAATTTCAAGTCTGTATATGGAAGACGTTCCGTGGCTCTGTGGGTAAGATCTCGGTCTACAAAATTTCGAGTTCGAGGAGCATCAGGTCGAGCCCCGTTTTTAAAAATTTTTTCAATGTTAAAATAAAGGAGAACTGAAATAAGCCAAGTTGTTTTAAGGGGAGGAATTATATTTCATTATAAATATTTTAAAAATACATGCTTATATATATATATATATATATATATATATATATATATATATATATATATATATATATATATATATATATATATATATATATATATATATATATATAACTGTAACCATGACAATGAGAAAAAAATAATAAAATACACTAAGTTTTTTTCCGTTCAAAACAATTAATAAATATTTTAGGAAAGAAAAAATTAAAAGGTACAAAGAAGTTAGACAAAAGAAAATATTAATGTTAAAAAAAAACTTGTTTCCGGTATTGCTCGATGGCGTAATGGTCTAAGCGCTCGCTGGCGATGTAGCGAACGCTAGTTCGAGACCATCTCTTGAGTAATTTTTTTCCATTCAAAAATTGAATTTTTTTTTCTAAGTTTAAAAAAGAGAGAATATATATATATATATATATATATATATATATATATATATATATATATATATATATATATATATATATATATATATATATATATATATATATATATATATATTTCCTTATTTTTTTCATTTATATATATATATATATATATATATATATATATATATATATATATATATATATATATATATATATATATATATATATATATATATATATATATATATATATATATATATATATATATATATATATATATATATATATATATATATATATATATAATAATATTAATAATATAATAATAATAATAAATGTGTATGCACCAGCGCCCGCGCTCGAACCGACTGCGTGTGTGCGTGTGTGTGTGTGTGTGTGTGTGTGTGTGTACACGCGGTTGAACCGTCGGCGTGTGTGTCTTCTTCGCCGCGCGCGAAAAAAACAAATACAACTATTTTCTTTTTCTTAAGTAATTGCTCTGGTGGCGCAGCGGGTAAGAGCTTGGCATATGAATCAGGAGGAGACTCAAGATCAAGAGTTCGAATCCTGGAACTGAAGACTATTAAAATCGAGTTTTTAAGAGCGTGCGTTTGTTTGTTTGTTCGGCTTTCAAGTTTTCCAAAGTAAGAGAGAAAACGTGACGTCAGCAATGCTGGACTGTGATTGGCTGGAAGATTCCCTTAACAAAAGAAGGTTGTGACGTATCATTCCAATTCCCATTCCAAAATACAAGCCGTGACGTCATGACCTTTCAAACATACAAGCTATGACGTCATCAAAGGAACCTTGCAAAATACAACCAAGGACACGCGAAAGCGGCAAAGTCAAAAGAAACCGCAAACCATAAAGGTGAGAAATAGGTGAGAAATAATTAAAAAAACAAATAAAATAACACCACAAAACAAGATCACATCAAAAATAAGACCGCAAAACAAGATCTCAATTAAGATAAAACCGCAAAACAAGATCTCAATTAAGATAAAACCGCAAAAAACACCTCACAAAGGTACGTGAGTTTGCAAATTCCTTGCAAATTCCTAGCCTTGTTGCAAATTCCTAGTGCGAATGTAAACCCACCTACTTGTGGTTATATTCTGGGATGGTAGACTGGAACGCTTTTACTGCCAATTCTAGTGTATCAAAACACAATTAGAAAATTCATCAAGTCTTGTAATGATTTTTTTGAAGTCAGTATTTGGGTGAAAATATCAATCTAATAACGGAAGAAACGTACGTATACTTGTAAAATCATTGAAAGCAAATTTAGGACTGCGAAAAAGAAAAAAAAAACGTTCATTTAAAGGAAACCTTCGAGTGAAGAATAGATTCACGTATTTATGGCCTTGATAATATTTCAGAATCCTGATTTGGACTCTAACCATTTAACAAATTTTTATTTTCGTATCATTGAGAAAGTAAGCGCAAGAAATAGATTCAGGCTAATTCTAAACCACATTTTTTCTGACGAAGAAAATAATTATATAAAACTTTATGTAAACAATTTGAAACCAATTATATAGCATAAAATATTTCCATTATTGAATCACTACTACTTTGGAAAGGAAGACTTCTGGAAGAGGTATATTCCCCTTTGGGATTGAAAGCATTATTCTAGCCGAATCTAGATGTGGATATGAATGGAGTATTGTAGTTTATACATAAAGAAAAACTTATTTTATTCCTAATCTTCCAAATGACCTGACGAAAACTACAAAATTGTTCATTATCCAAAACTTCTTAATAAAGATATTTCGAAATGGATAATATTTATGGTACACTAGTTATATAAAATTTTAATGTGAAAAAAATAAGACTGCTGGTATGTACTTTTGGCTTCAACAAGACTACCTCCACTTGTGTACAATGCTAATTTAAAAAAAAAAAAAAAAAAAAAGAGAGGAAACAATAGAATGTAAAAATGCATATATGAAAGTAGTAAGGACTAAAATCAGACAGCAAAGTGTCTAACATATTAAATTTTTTAAGCTCTTTGAGAGAAGTGCCGTTGAGAATGGGTTAATATTTTGTTTCGAAAGCTCTATAGTAAATTCTTTCATGAATACAAATATGTAATTTGTTTTTGATAATTACAAATGGCTAGTGAGATATAACCATTTAGAATAAGATTTCGAAAGAATTAAAAATTTACACTTCCGTTTTCTTCGATTTTCTTGAATTCGGAATTTTCAAGTTTTATAATCGGTGAAATCAAAGTAATTTTGATGAAAACATTCAATAGGATGAGCCAATCGATGATTTGATATGCATTACATTAATGTTTTGTTCTACTTGACTTATACGGAGGTAGTATGCTATGCTAATGTCTTTCTCCAAATATATTTTCTCTTCAACATGTGTTTTTGCATCGAAATATTTAATTAAGCTATTATTTGTGGGTACATACTTAGGATTTTTTTTTCATTGTAAGGTACAATATATATATATATATATATATATATATATATATATATATATATATATATATATATATATATATATATATATATATATATATATATATATATATATATATATATATATATATATATATATATCGTAAGCCTATCGTAAATGTCCAAAAAAAATCATAAACTTCTTTTCTCCTTAATTATTTTCTATTTAATTATTTCATTAAAAAAAAATAGTTATTAAGTAATTTGATAATATATTATTTTTTAACAAAAAAAAAAAAAAAAAAAAAAAAAAAAAAAAACGATTTTAACTTTTATAAAACTTTACCCTAAACTTTTTACTTTACCCCTAAATATAGGGTAATCACCGAAACCGTTGTTTACGTTATTTACAACTTCATTCATAATTCTCCATTGTCTTCTTCCTCATAAAGGAAAGGGTTTTTGACTACTTGCGGTAACTTATTATAGGGTAAACTTTGCTGCTGTGCAATAATCCACGGTAGCTTTTGATGGCAAAGACCGCAACGAAGGGCACTGGAGGTAAGAAAAAAGGTACATAGAATAAAAGAAAAATGTAGGCTAAAACCTATGTTGTGCAGAGGGCCTAGCAAAAACCAAGCGATAGAAAATGGAAAAATTAGGCTATTTTAAACGCTCCATACCTGTGTATAAGCCAACTGCTGATTGTGGTTGATATATACGATGTAGAATATCACACAATATCACTGGCAGGTGATTAAATTCGATCAAATATTGTCAATGCACCGTAAACAAAACCGTTGTAGCCTATATTACCAAAGCATCACAAAAACGATAGCGTTGTCTTCTTCTGGTGCTAAAGATATTTTTCTCCGAAAAACCACAGTATAGAAACCTACAGTAAAGTGTGGAGAGCTCTGCGGCTACAAAGCTATTACTCTTAGTGATTGTTTATAAAGCGATTTCCTTGTTGCAAACCTGACGGTACTCGGCTTGATTGAAATATCAAAATAAATGCCTTACTTGATCTATCTAGATTTGACTTGGCTTACTTCTACTATGTTGAATTTTGATAATAATACTGACGCATACTTCGCATGATGAAGAACCCAAAAGCAGCTCCTCGGCAAGTCAAGATATTAGGACAGATTTCGGAGCTGACTTTTCAGTGGATGACAGTCACGAAAATGACATTGGTAGATACGTTGAACAATCATTTATGATTTCGACTGAGGAAAAGAAACAGTTACTGAAAGATTGGTGGATTCCACAAAAGAACTATAGTTTTTTGGAAGATGCTAACCTCTTAAAGAGGAAATTCAATTATCAATGGTTGGAGACATATTTTTCTTGGCTGGCACACTCCAAGCGTTTAAAGGGATCATTTTTCAAGTTTTATATTTTATTTCCACCAAAAAAAAGTTTGGTCAGAGGGATCCTGGGCTCCTTAATAATAAAACATTTCACTAAATAAAATGATGTTTATGAGGATAGTAAGGGACATACAAACACCGAGTGGCATAAAACTGTTTTTGAAGCTGCAAGATTGTTCCTACAGGATGTGCCGGTAGGCATTCAAATTAACCAGTTTTCTAAGAAAACCATAGAAAAAAAGGTATTATCTTCAATAATTTCATGTGACATTTTTTGGTAAGCACGATTTATTGGTTTGGGGTAAGCATCATGACGAGGGAGTGCTGAAAGATTTGTGCCGTTTACGAATAGATACGGGAAACCACTTATTGAAAACCATTTTGAAAATGGGAATAAAAATGTCACGTACCAATCAGTTCAGATTCAGGATGAGATCATTTCTTTATGTAGTGCTACTATAAAGAGAAGCATCGTTAATAAGGTCATGGAAGGATGCGCGTATAGCTTACTAGCAGATGAAACTTTTGATATTTCATGAAAGTAACAGTAACAGTTATAAATAGGTTTGCAGTATTTCGACAAAGAGACTAATGAAATCAAAGAGGAATTTATTATCTATGTAGAATTGGAAGAGCTTGAAGCCAATGTGAAAACCATTGGCTATTTTGTCACGAGCGAAGAATAGGGTCCCGAGAAATGTGTGGGCTTGGGTTTCGATGTCTGTTCTTCAATGTCTAATAAAGAAGATGGGGTTCAAGCAATATTGAGGGAAAAAGTATAAAAAACATTGTTCTTCACACAAACTAAATTTTTTAGTAAATGATTTGAACACAATACCTGAAATCCACAATACTGTGGGAATTATAAAGAATATTATTACGTTGTCGGTGAGTCGGTGTTAAGAAGAAAATTAATTCCAAACATCCAATGCCTATGTTTTACAGAAATAACAGATTTTATATATATATATATATATATATATATATATATATATATATATATATATATATATATATATATATATATATATATATATATATATATATATATATATATATATATATATATATATATATATAGGTTAAAAGCAAGAGAAACCAACAAAGTGTTATGACCAATATGCCGCAAATGAAATGATCATTCTGGCTCTTCTTCCTCTCCACTTTTCTGGTATTTTGCAAAAAATGTTAACTCTAACTTTGCTTCTTCCTCTTTCCCTCCTCTAGTCCTTCTGATACCATAACTGTCATTTTAACTTCTACTAAAGCTGAACTCTTCGCTCATACTTTTGCCTCTAACTATACCTTAAATGTCATTTCTTCTCTCTCTCTCTCTGAGCTTAACACTAATAAGGCGTATGGTCCTGATGGTATTCTTCCTGCGGTTCTCAAAACTTGTGCTTCCGAGCTTGCACCCTGCCTTGGTAAACTATTTCGTCTTTGTCTTTCTACTTCGACCTTTCCTTCTTGCTGGAAAGGTAGAGTTAGAGGCAAAAGTATGAGCGAAGAGTTCAGCTTTAGTAGAAGTTAAAATGGCAGTTATGCCATCAGAAGGACTAGAGGAGGGAAAGAGGAAGAAGCAAAGTTAGAGTTAACATTTTTTGCAAAATGCCAGAAAGGTCGAGAGGAAGAAGAGCCAGAATGATTTTGCGCTCATTCAACTTTTGCCGAAGAAGGGGACCCCTCTTAGCCCTCTAACTATCGTTCTATTTCTTTAACCTCCGTTCTTCCTAAAGTTTTCGAATCTATCCTTAACAGGAAGATTAGGAAACATCTCAATTATTTCAATCTTATCTCTGATCGCCAGTATGGCTTTCGTAAAGAACATTCAACTGGTGATCTTCTTTCCATACTTTCTGACTCTTGGTCCTCCGCTCTTTGGGGTTTCGGTGAATCTTTCGCTGTGGCGCAAAACATATCGAAAGCTTTCGATAGAGTCTGGCACAAAGCTTTGATTTCGAAACTTCCCTCTTTCGGAATCTATCATTCTCTCTGTGATCTTCTCTCTAATTTCCTTTCCGGTCGTTCTATAGCAGCTATTGTAGACGGCCACCGTTCTTCCTATAAATCTATAAATAGTAGTGTTTCTCAAGGATCTGTCCTTTCTCCGACTCTTTTTCTAATTTTCATCAATCTAATCTTTCTCTTATTTCAAATTGGGACACAGAAAACATAATCGTTTGCAATGCCTCAAAAACTCAATTCCTCCATCTTTCTACTTGACACAATCTTCCACTCAACTATGATATCTTCTTCGAAAACACTCAACTCAAACCTTCATCTTCTTCACGACTTTCAACACAGTCTCACCCTTTCTCTGTCCAACTCTTCGACCCCAGACTTAACCGCTATGCTCACTCTTACATGCCTCTACTGGTAAAGTCTGGAACACACTCCCTTTATCTGTTTTCCCAACTTACTTTGACTTGCACACGTTGACCATTAGCGATCAGATCCCGAATGTTCCCAAACTCTGGTGGAATTTGGTAGGCCTCCGGCCTTTTCCCACCAGAGGAGACATATATATATATATATATATATATATATATATATATATATATATATATATATATATATATATATATATATATATATATATATATATATATATATATATATATACTTTCACTGAGCAAAGGCCGGAGGCCTACCACTTTCCACTGAAGTTGGAAAATTCCTATCCAGATCATTAGAGGCCGACATGTCTAAACACTGCTCTTAAAAGTGTGCAAGTCAAAGGTAATTGGGAAAACAGATTAAGGGAAAGTGTTTCAGACTTTACTCGTAGAGTATATGAAAGATTGACAATAGCTGTTAAGTCTGGGGTCGGAGAGTTGAACAGAGAAAGGATAAGACTGTGTAGAAAGAGGTATCGCTCGAGCTTTACACAGTGGAGGAGGTATGCGACGAGAGAGTTCAGAAGAGCAATGTCTGTTGTAAAAACGAAGGTATTGAGAGAATGAAGCAATAATTCGGCAAGCAGAAAGAGATTTGAGAGAGTTAGTAAGAGCAGGAGAGTTGACGAGACGAAAATCCCTAGACTCCACCTTCTCAAGGAGAGCTGTATGAGTGGAACCACCCCAGATGTGCTACGCATACTCCATACAGGGTTGAACAACACCCCTATAAAGAGCAAGCAACTGGGGTGGTGTGAAGTAATTCTGAAGGCGCCTCAGAACACCCAACCTCTTAGAAGCTTGTTTAGAAAGAGAAGTAATGTGATCTTTCCAGGAAAGATCACGAGAAAAAAATACACCGTGAATCTTAAGAACAGATGAAGGTTTGAGCTGCATGTTTTCGAAGAAGATATCAAGGCTGTGTGGAAGATTGTGGAGAGATGGAGGAACTCAATTTTTAAGGCATTGAAAACAACTATGTTTTCTCTGACCCGACTAGAAATACGTGAAAGATCAGAGGTTAGTTGCTCCAAGGCTACCCTCCTCGAGTCTATTAACTGCTGTTGAGAGGGACGTATTTCAAAGTGAAAGGAGTAATGAAGGGTGGAGTCATCAGCATAGGAGTGGATAGGAGATGAAGTAATAGAGAGAGTAGGTCATTAATGAAAAGCAGAAAAAGTTTTGGGGATAGAATAGAACCCTGAGGAACACCACTATTAATAGATTTAAAGGAAGAACAGAGGCGTCTACAACAGCTGCAATTGAACGACCAGAAAGGAAATTAGAGAGAAAATCACAGAGAGAAGGACATATTCCGGAAAAGGGAAGTTTAGAAATCAAATCTTTGTGCCAGACTCTATCGAAGGCTTTCGATATGTCTGTCGCGACAGTAATTGATTCACCTAAATGATGAGGAGCGGAGAACCAAGTATCAGATAGAAGGTAAAGAAGACCACCAGTAGAGCATTTCTTACGAAAACCATAATTGCGTTGAGAGATAAGATTAGAAGAATTGAGATGTTTCCAAATCTTTTTGTTAAGGATAGATTCGAAAACTTTAGAAAGAACGAAGCTCAAAGAAATGGGACGATAGTGGGAGGGTTGAGAGTGATTCTCCTTCTTCGGCACAGACTGAATGAACGCACGTTTCCAGAAAGAAGGGAAGACTGAGATGAAATAGTTTACCAAGGCAGGGTGCAAGCTCGGAAGCACAAGTTTTGATATCCACAGGAGGAATACCATCAGGACCGTACGCCTCCTTAGTGTTAAACTTGGAGAGAGAAGAAAAGACGTCTTAGAAGAAATTATAATTTTAGGTATAAATGAGTTAGAGGGGGTTGAAGAAGGAGGAATAGCTCCTAAATCATTTAATTTTGAATTATAGGCAAAAGTTTGAGAGAAGAATTCATGTTTAGAAGAAGGTAATACAACAGTTGTGCCATCTGAAGATTCTAGAGGAGGGAAAGAGGAAGAAGGAAAATTTAGAGTTGACGTTTTTCACAAAATGCCAGAAAGAGCGTGTGGAAGAGGAACCAGAAAGATTATTGCATTACGAAGGAAAGAGTTTTTAGTGTTACGAAGGATAGATTTTGCACTATTCCAGGATGAAATATAAGTTGTTTGAGTTTCTGGAGTTTGAAGACTACGGTAGTCTCTGAAGGCAGCATGCCTAAGGTGAATAAATAGCACGAGAAAAAGCAGAGTTAAACCAAGGTTTGTTAGGTTTAGTTGAAGAGAAATGATATGAAAAGTACTCCTCCATGCGAGAAAGAATCACCTCGGTAATGCGTTGTACACATTCCGAGGAATCCCTTAGGAAATCAAAGAAGTACGACCGCAAGTCCGACCAGCTTGCGGCACCTAAGTGTCACAAACGTTTTCTTTCAATAGAAGGAGGTCTTTCCTGAGGAAGACTTGAAGAGATAGAAGAGGATACAGAGATAAAGAAGTGGTCGGAGGAACTCAGAGGAAGAAAGAGTTTAACAATATAAGGAGAAGGATTAGAAGTTTGGAAAAAGTCTAGAATGTTGGGTTCGTCTCCAAGTCGATCAGGGATACGAGTAGGGAGTTGCACCAACTGCTCGAGGTCGTTTTGGATAGCAGATTGGAATGCATGTTCACCAGCTGTATCAAGAGAACTAGAAGAAAGCCATTGGCGGTGGTGAATATTGAAATCACCTAATTTGATGATTTCAGAGAAAGGAGAAGAAGAGAGAATGTGTTCTATTTGGGAGTTTACAATACTCGAAAAATTTAAGAATTAGGAGATAAATAAGCAGAACAAATGAATTTAGTCATAGAATAGCAAAAGAGCCTAAGCTACAAGGTGGAAAATTCGGAAGTCTCCAAATTAGAAACAGGAGAACAAACAACATTGTTGCGCACGTATGCGCAACATTCGCCTTTGGCTGAAAATTGAGGATAAACAGTAGGAGGAAACAGAAAAGGGTTTGCTATCAGAACGCTCAAACATCTGAGTTTCGGTCAAGAACAGAAGGTGAAGTTTAGAAGAAGAGAGGTGATGTTCTACAATTAATAATATGAAATCAATAGAAAAATTATTTTTAAATTTTTACTATTTTACTTAAAAAAGATATATGAAAAAGATCTTTACAGAAAAGTGGGAAATTTATACACTATCAAAAGTGAAAAAGATATAATAAAAACATAAGGGGGTAATTTAGGAGTATATTCTTCTATTGATGAGATTTCTTCCTCAATTAAAATATTTAAATTCTAATGGTTGAACTAAGTCTGAAAAAAATATCATAGAGTTTAGTATTTTAGCCTTGCTCAAAACAAAATTTAATTTAATAAATCCAATTTTAAAATATATTTTTAAATTTTAGAACCTGAATATTATATATAATTTGGGTCCCTTTCAGTACACTCATTTGCTTTTTCCTCTAAATCAAATTTCAAAAATATTACTCACCCTTTAATTGTGAGTTTACAGATCCCAAGTCTTTTGTTAATATTCCTCATCCATTTGGTTTTTTATCTTAGTTTTGGAATCTACATCAGATGATGTTCTTTGAGTTTTGAATCAATCTTTGAAACTCAAAAAAGATATAAAAAATTTATAAAAAAAAATAAAAAAAAAATATGATTTAATTTTTATATCACTGGCCACTGAAACTGAAACTGCAGTTTCCATCTCTGATGGTGTGGGTTCTAGAGGGATGTCGGGGTCAGTCTCATTCCCTGAGTTTTCATTGTTTCCATAGGTCCCTTCACTATTTACATTTTCAGGATGATCAGGGTAGGTGTCATTTGTAATATGATTTTTTTTGCCTCTGGTGGGCAAAGGCCAGAGGCCTACTAAAATACCACAAGAGTTAAAGGGAAAGTCAGAACTTGGTCAAATTAAAGGCCGACATGCCCTGATACACGGCGTTTGAAGGTGTATAAGTCATAGCAATTTGGAAAAATAGATGAAGGAATTGTGTTTCAGACTTTATCAGTAGAGTACAAGTAAGATTCAGCATAGCGGTTAAGTCTGGAGTCAGAGAGTTGAACAAAGAAAGGATGAGACTGTGTAGAAAAACAAGTCGCATGAGACCTTCTCTATGGAGGAAGTTTGCGACGAGAGAGTTCAGAAGAGCAGTGTCCATTGTAATAACGATATTATTGAGAGAGTGACGAAACAATTCGAGGGGCAGAAGGAGATTGGAGAGAATTTGTGAAAGCAGTAGAGTTGATAAGGCGAAAAGCCCTAGACTACACCTTTTCCAGGCGAGCTGTAGAAAGAGAAATAATATGATCTTTCCAGAAAAGATCACGAGAAAAAGAAACACCAAGAATATTAAGGAGTGATGAAGGTTTGAGTTGTGTGTTTTCGAAGAAGATATCATAGTTGTGTGGAAGATTGTGTCGAGTAGAGAGATGGAGAAATTGAGTTTTTGAGGCATCGAAAACGACCATGTTTTCTCTCCCCCAATTTGAAATGCAAGATAGATCAGAGCTGAATTGCTCCAAGGTCACCCTCCTTTCATCTATTAACTGTTATTGGGAGGAGCTCCTTTCAAAATGAAAAGAGTAATGAAGGGTGGAGTCATCAGCATATGAGTGGATAGGAGATGAAGTAATAGACAGAAGGTCATTAATGAAAAGCAGAAAAAGTGTTGGGGATAGGACAGATCCTTGACGAACACCACTATTAATAGTTTTATAGGATGAACGGTGGCTGTCTACAACAGCTGCTACAGAACGACCAGAAAGGAAATCAGAGAAAAGACCACAGAGAGAAGAATAGATTTCGAAAGAGGGAAGTTTGGAAATCAAATCTTTGTTCCAGACTCTATCGAAAACTTTCGAAATGTCTAGCACAACAGCAAAAGATTCACCGAAACCCAGAAGAGCGGGGGACCAAGAGTCAGAGAGAAGGGAAAGAAGATCACCAGTAGAGCGTTTCTTACGAAAACCATACTGTCGATCAGAGATAAGATTAGAAGAATTGAAATGTTTCCAAATCTTCCTGTTAAGGGTACATTCGAAAACTTTAAAAAGAACGGAGGTTAAAGAAATTGGACGGTACTTAGAGGGTTGAGATGGGTCCCCTTCTTCGGCACAAGCTAAATAGACATAGGCGAAATAGTTTACCAAGGCAGGGTGTAAGCTCGGAAACACAAGTTTTGAGAACCACAGGATCAGAACAGTACTCCTTCTTAGTGTTGAACTCAGAGAGAGCAGGAATGACGTCTTAAGAAGAAATTACAATATTAGGCATAAATGAGTTGGAGGGGGTTGAAGGAGTAGGAACAGCTCCGGAATCGTCTAAGGTTGAATTAAAGGCAAAAGTTTGAGCAAAGAGTTCAGCTTTAGAGGAAGGCAAAACGGCAGTTGTACCGTCAGAAGAAACTAGAGGAGGGAAAGAGGAAGAAGCAAAGTTAGAGTTGACATTTTTTGAAAAATGACAGAAAAGGCGTGTAATGATAATTATTTATAGGTTTTAATTTCTAATATGTTATTAATGTTCTTTTTCTTTTTTTAATTTCCAGACATGTAATATAATTCTTTAGTGGAATAAAGCCTTTAAATGAAAGGTTTTTCATTATTCAAATTCACTTCAATTTATTCCACTAAAATGAAAAATAAATATATAATATATAAATATATAAAAAAATAAATAATAATAAATAATATAAAAAAAATATAATAAACAAAAAAATGGACAAATTCCTTAAACCAGAAAGGTTTGAAGCAAATCCAAATGGAAGTACCTCAGGAAGAGAATGGAATCACTGGTACAGAACTTTTAGAAATTTTCTCTCTGCTATTGAATCATACAACCCTAACAAATTGGATACTCTTATTAACTATATTGCTCCTGCTGTTTATGAATACATATCTAGCTGTGAAACTTATGAAGAAGCTATTGAGGTATTGACACAATTATATGTAAAACCCAAAAATGAAATTTTTGCTCGACATCAACTAGCCACTCGACGACAACAAAGTGGAGAGAATTTAGATGAATTTTTGCAGGTCTTAAAACAATTAAGTATTGACTGCAACTTTAGAGCTGTCAGTGCTGAGAAAAATAGAGATGATGCCATTCGTGATGCATTCATAACTGGATTAAATTCTACCTACATTCGTCAGAGGTTGTTAGAGAATAAAACATTGGAGCTACAATCCGCATTCGAACAAGCTCGTGCTTTAGACATAGCCCAGCAAAATTCAAGTTCCTATTCTACTCCATATACACCTACTCTCATCCATCACTCTCAGCATTAGTTTCAGCTATTGAAAATTCTCTTGCAACCGATGATATTCCAAACAGTTCTAATGGAAAAAACAGAGTTTACTGCTGCGGCGGCCAGACAAAGTATTAAAATGTATAATCAGAAGTGCTATTTCTGTGGAAATAAGCGTCATCCGCGGTCTTACTGTCCTGCAAGAGATGTTGATTGCAGAAAATGTTAAAAGAAGGGGTATTATGCTAATATTTTTAGAAGTGAAGCCCAATTATCTGCTGCCACAGATTCTCTATTGGCATCTATTGTTGGTTCTTCAACCACAGCTTCAAGAGGGTTGTCTAAATCTAAAGTTGAAATTATTATTGGAAATCATAGTGTGAATGCTCTCATTGACTCAGGGTAGTACTCATAGTTATATAGGTGAGGATTTAGCAAATAGTCTGTCTTTGCCCATTGTTCCAAGGAGAGGTAAAGTGACAATGGCACAGTCTTCTTTGTCTTGTGAAACTCTTGGTTACTGTTTTGTTAACTTTAAAATGCTGAATCATTATTATAAAAAAAAAAAATTAGAAGTCTTGCCTAACTTGTGCAGTGAATTACTGTTGGGACATGATGTTCTGTGTCAACATGAAAGTGTTAATCTTCAGTTTGGAGGACAATTGCCTCCACTTAATATATGCAGTTTAAGTTCATACTCAGTATGCTCTCATCCTCTTTTTTTAAACCTCCTACCCAACTGCAAACCGATAGCTACAAAATCAAGACGTTACAATAGCTCAGATTCTCAATTTATTAAGGCAGAAATTGAACGTCTGCTTCAAGAAGGAATTATTGAGCCAAGTTTCTCACCATGGAGAGCTCAAGTAGTAGTTGTGAACAACAACAACAGTTAGTAAATTCGCAGACAATTAATAGGTACTTCCATTTCAATTGCTGTTTTTTTATTAAGTATTCATTGGATTCCACTCTCAATTTCCCCCTTATCTCCTTGTTTATTCGTCGCTCCCACCTCGTTCCACCCACAATCCCTAGCACTCTCATCTCTGCGGCCACGATCCTACTTCTCGTTTTCGTCGTAAGGGCATAGGTCTCCGAATCATACTGCAGAATCGGGCGGAGAATTGATGTATATATTAAGATATTAATCTTTTTCGGGACATGTCTGTTCTGAAGAAGGAGGTATAATTGTCTCACTCCCTTTGAAAATAGCTTATTCTTTCTTCTCTTTTCCCTCCCATCTCGCTGCTGGCACTCACGGTAACCCACAGATATTTAAACTATTCCAGGTGCATTTGTCCCTTCAAGTTCGATCTTCATTACCACCGTCTTTTCCTTATTTATCCTCAGATCCTCTCCATACAGCACCACCTCCCATCTTCCCAGTGCTCTTTATAACATATCTCTATCGCTAGTAACTATTGCCACATCGTCTACATAAGCCATCGCCACCCCCTAATCCTCCACTTCATCCACCTCTCGCATGCACTTATACATGAACAAGATGAATAACAGAGGAGACAGGACCAAACCCTGTCTCACTCCAGTGTCAACCATAAACTATTCAACAAGGCCGAGGGCCGTTCTGACAGCACTTTCACTTTTCGTATATAGACTACGGACCACTCGCACTAGTTTTGATGGTATTTCATAGTGCGGTTCTGCAAGAGTATTCCACAACTTCCCGTGTAGTATGCTATTGAAGGCCTTTTTCAAATCTATGAAGAACACGTAGAACTCCCTATTCCACTCTCAACTCTTTTTCAGTCATCATCTTCAGAGCGAAGGCCATATCTGTAGTTCCCCTTCCAGGACGAAAATCATATTGGTCCTCCATCAGCTTATCCTCTACGCATGTTCTAAGTCTTTTCTCCAAAACCCTCTCATGCACCTTCAATGTATGGGACTGAAGCGATATCCCTCTGGAATTGGAACATTTACTCCTATTTCTTTTTTTAAACATTGGGCAAATTGTTGCCTTTTTCCAATCTCACGGGACCGTCTCCTCTCTCCAAAAACCACGGAACAGTCTTAGCATCCAATGTGCTATATCTCTCTCTTCCTACGATATTTCTGCATAAAGCCCGTCCAAGACGGGGCTTTTTTCAATTTTCATTCCTCTAATAGCTATCTCCACCTCCTCCTATGATCCTATGATATTTGTTCTTGCTCATCCGGAGGCTGATCCACCATAGTCCGATCCCAATTAGAATATATATATATATATATATATATATATATATATATATATATATATATATATATAATATATATATATATATATATATATATATATATATATATATATATATATATATTATATATTCTATATCTTATGAAATGTAAACTTTAAAGCCAATAACATAATCTTACATGCTTTAGGTATTTTTTAAACAATGTTTCTGTTTATGTTTATCCTAATAAAATGTATATTTTCTTTAAATTACAGTGTAACCAACAGCATGCAGAAAACATTGAAAATGCAACCTCATAAAGGAATGCCAAAAGCGAATATACAAACAAATATATGCGTATTTGTAATTTATGCATAATTAATTTTTTATGTAATAATTTTTAAAAATTTATTAGTAATATTTTTTAATTAATAATAATGATGAAAATTTAATATTACACGAATTTATAAATTACATAAGATACCGTAATTAATGTTGTAGTCAAAAGCTAAAAGTAACGGAGGAACGAAACTTTCGTTACTTTTCACTTTCCTTTCCAAGAAACGGATTTACTATTTCTGAGTAACGGAGCAACGGTAACGGAATTGCTTTTTTGAGTGACGATGCCCACCTCTGTATATATATATATATATATATATATATATATATATATATATATATATATATATATATATATATATATATATATATATATATATATATATATATATATTTAGCATTAGTTTATTTCGAGTGTATGAACGTTCATGTGCTTGCGTGTATGTGTGCGTGAGGGTGTGTATGTGTATGAATGTGTTCGTGTGTGTGTGTTTCTTTGAAGAACTAGATTAAGAAAACATGGGGGTGGGCGTAGATGGGTGTTTTCAATTGACTTTGTCAACGTCCGTGGCCTTCGTGCTAATGTCGAACCCATGGAGTATCACCTCTCTAACTTTCATCCTAAGCTTTTGCTTCTGTTGGAGACCTAGTTGGACAGGGATTCTTTCTCTAACTACCTCAGTGTCTCTAACTACAAGTTTTTCTGCAATTTCCATCTAAACGGTGGAGTCTGAGCATATATATATAGTAATACTCCTGTGATACGTCTCGTAAATCTTGAATCCCCTAATTTCGATGTTTTATGGCTTAAAATATGGTTTCCTACTACTACCATTATCTTGTGCTTCTGCTACTGCTCAACTAATAGAATATCTTACTACTTCTCACGAGATTGTTATTTCTTCTCATATATATCCAAATGCTGAGGTCCTCTCTTTAGGGGATTTCAACGCACACCACACTGAGTAGTTGGGCTCTTCTCATATTGATACAGGTGGGTACGAGGCCAAATCAACGTGGAGCAGTTGATTTGAGAACCCACACACATTCCAGATTATCTTAACCAGTCCTTGAACATACTTCACTTGTGTTTACCACTACTTCTTCTAAATAAAAATACACCATTTTCCCCTCTATTGGTAACTCTGACCACAATCTTATAGCTTTTAGAAATGATACTCTTTCTCCAGCAGTTCCACCATGAGCTAAACGTACTTTCTGGCACTTCAATCGGGCTAGTTGAGTGACATTGCGCAGCTTCAATGCTAACTACCATTGGAATGAATCCTGTTTTGACCAGGAAGATGCTTCCATGTCTGCCGAAAAGGTAGGGGCCGTAATTGCCGAAGAGATGAATAGGTTCATTCCATTTTCAATTAAATCTTTTTTTCTTCAAAATCCATAGTTCGATGGTACTTGCTCTCGTGCCATTCATGAAAGAGACAGGGCTTATCGTGCTTGAAAAGCTCTCCTTCTCTTATCTCTATGAATAACTTTCATTCAGCTTGGAATCGTTGTAGGGATATTATTCGACGGGCCAAGCGTACGTTCACAAAAATTTAGTGTCCTGACATCCTTGGTTCTCCTACTAATAAAAATTTCTGACTTCTAACCAAAAACATCTCTAACAACTTCTGTAAAGCAGCTTTTTCTCCTCTTATTCACCCTGATGGCTCTGTTGCTAATACTACTCCCGAAAAGGCAAATCTCTTCGGCCTCCTTATTTTCTCCAATTCAACCTTGAACGATTCAGGCTCTCTTCCTCTTACTCCTTCTAGTCTCAGGTGTCCCATGTCATCACCTGTGATTTCATATATCAGGTGTATGGATCTGAGAACTATGAACGTCAGAAAGGCCAATGGCAAGGATGGCATTCCTCCCCGTGTTCTGATGTTGTGTGCATTTGAGCTGGCGCCTGTCCTTGTTCAACTCCACCCTCTATGCCTTAATACTAATACTTTTCCTCAATGCTGGAAGCAGGCATATGTTCAGCCGATCCCGAAGAAGGGTAGCCGCTCTGATCCCTCTAACTATCGTCATATAGCTTTCACTTGTGTTCTGTCTAAAATCTTTGAAACTCTCCTTAACCCTCATTTCCTGGATCAATTCCGGAGTCTTACTCCCTTCTTTCAGATCATCAGTTTGGCTTTCGACGTTCGAGGTCTACTGGTGACATACTTTCTTAATTTACTGATTTATGGTCTTCTGTTCTTAGAGTTTATGGGAAGTTTTGTTCGGTTGCGCTTGACATTTCCAAGGTGTGACATGCGTCACTACTCTGAAAGCTCCCTTCCTTTGGATTTCCTCCTTCTCTTTGCTAACTTTTATCTAATTTTCTCTCAGATTGTTACATATCGGTACTTGTCGATGGTGTGACCACTTCCTCTTTTTCTATCAATTGTGGTGTCCCTCAGGGTTCTGTTCTATCTCCAACTTTATTCTTACATCCTCCTTCTCTTTTCTTACTTATTTCTAACTTTTTTCTAATCGTTTCATTTCGGCTGTTGTTGATGGAGTGACTTCTTCCTTTCCTGTCCATAGTGGTGCTCATCAGGGTTCTGTCTTGTTTCCCTACTCAATTCTTACTTTTCTTTAATGAACCTTCTCATCTGTCTATTTAACTTTATCCATTCTTATATCCAAGACTTAACTCTCCATTCTTCTACTCATTTTAAATCTACTCCCTCCTTTGCTTCTAGAGTTGTTTCTCGTCTCCCGATGGGGTCGCCTCAACGTTATGAAATTCAACTCTTTAAGTTCAACAGACGCGAGATTAGATCGAAGGCCACGAACGTTAGCAAAGGTAATAGAAAGCCCCCGTCTACGCCCAACCCCGCGACCACTCAAATTAGGCATTAAAAAAAAAAACAAAAAAAAAAAAACACACACACACAAAATCACGCACGCACGCACTCACTCTCTCATACACGCACGCTCACACGCACTTACGCACACACGCAAGCACGTAATATAGTAAACTAAAACAATTAATATTAAAATTATTAAAACTATTAAAATCAATATTAAAATATTAAAGCTATAATTATTAAAACAAATTATGATGTAAATTTATGCTAGAGAAACTTAATTAATAAAACGAAGAAAATATATAGTAAACGGTAAAAGTTTAACTAGGTTAAAACCATACTTATCTGGATTATGTCGAACTATATATATATATATATATATATATATATATATATATATATATATATATATATATATATATATATATATATATATATATATATATATATATATATATATATATATATAGTGTGTGTGTGTGTGTGTGTGTGTGTGTGTGTGTGGGTGGGTAATTGACTCATGTGCTAGGTATATACTACCTAGAAAAGTAATGGGAAATGCCCGTGAGATGTGATGTGAGGTTTCCAAGACATTGTTTTTTTTTTGTTTATGCTAAGACGGGAGAACCATCGAAAGAAATAGGAAAATTAGGATGTGTCTTTGAGAGGGAGATTTCAAGAAGTTGAGTTTTTAAAGAGTTGAATTTCACAAGGTTGATCGACCCCATTGGGAAATTCTATTCAGATCAACGAGAATGAAATCGGAAGGATGAAGAAGAGAGGCAACTTTAGATTGGAAAGAGGAAGCAGATTTGAAATGAGCAGAAGAATGGGTGGTCGAGTCATCGGCATGGAAATGGTTATATGAACAACTGAGAAGATTATTAATGAAAAGAAGGAATAGAGTAGGGGACAAGACAGAACCCTGAGGAGCACAACTATTGACAGGAAAGGAAGAAGAAGTCAACAACAGTCAAAATGAATGAAACGATTAGAAAGAAAGCCAGACATAAGTAAGCAAAGAGAAGAAAAAAACCCAAAGGCGTCGAACTTGGAAAGCAGTGACGCATGCCATATCCGGTCAAATGACTTAGATATATCAAGCTCCACCACACAAGAACATAAGTTTGTTAATAGGAAATATCATCAGCAGATCTCGAACGTCGGAAACCAAACAGATGTTCAGAAAAAAGGGAATGGGATTCCAGATGATCTAAGAAATGAGAGTCGGGAAGAGTTTCAAAGATGTAAGATGGAATACAAGTGAGAGCTATAGGGCGATAGTTAGAAGGATCAGGGCTGCTATCTTTCCTCGGAATAGGTTGGACTAATGTGCACTTCCAACACAGAAGAAAAGTACTTGTATTGAGGCATAGAGGGAAAAGTTGAACGAGGGACGGAGCTAGCTCAGAAGCACACTCCCTTTAAAACCCGGGGAGGAATACCTTCCTCACATTCATAGATCTCAGGAGCCCATGTACAGTCGTGAACAGAAGTTCGTTCCTATTAGGCTAATAAATAATCAAGATTAATAGGAACGAACTTCTGTTCACGACTGTACCTGATCAAATTAATCAAGGTAAATGCACGGAACATCTTAAAAAAGAAGAAATAGGAGGAGGATTGCCGGAGTAGTTCAGGGTCGAATTAAAAGAGAACAGGAGGCCGAAGAAATTAGCCTTTTCAGTTGGAGTGTTTAGCAACAGAACCATCAGAGCGAATAAGAAGAGGACAAGATTATATATATATATATATATATATATATATATATATATATATATATATATATATATATATATATATATATATATATATATATATATATATATATATATATATATATATATATGTGGGTGATTGACTCATGTGCCTGAGGGCGCCAGTTCGATCCCACTTGGGGATCATAGGTATATACTACCTAGAAAATTTCCTCTCCTTGAATAGGGCAATGCCAGTGAGATGTGAGGTTTATATATATATATATATATATATATATATATATATATATATATATATATATATATATATATATATATATATATATATATATATATATATATATATATATATATATATATATATATATATATATATATATATATATATATATATATATATATATATATATATATATATATATATATATATATATATATATATATATATATATATATATATATATATATATATATATATATATATAAAATATTAATTTTCTTATTCATGCTTTCCAAAAAATTAATGAAGCATAGGACAAAAATTTATAACTTTCAAAATTTTATACATCCGCAATTTATAAATGCGGATGCGAATTCGGACGCGGATATTATGCAGATGTCGCATACATCACTAATATATATATATATATATATATATATATATATATATATATATATATATATATATATATATATATATATATATATATATATATATATATATATATATATATATATATATATATATATATATATATATATGTAGTCAAAAAATAATGAAAAAATATTTCTACTTTTAATGAGAATGAATTACCAATAAAAAAGATCAAGTTATAAAATAAGGACTTGTTTAAATTAGTATTATCAATTTAGGAACCGAAGAGCCAAACCCTTAAAAACCATAAATGGATGAAAAGGTACTTAGATTTGCATGTAAATATATATATATATATATATATATATATATATATATATATATATATATATAATATATATATATATATATATATATATATATATATATATATATATATATATATATATATATATATATATATATATATATAATATATATATATTATATTTATTATATATATATTATATATATATATATATATATAATTATAACTTTTTAAGAACATTAAATACACTTGTGCTCTAACGGTATAACAACGGGAACCACTGTGTATAAAGATAAAAGTTAAAACACTAAGATATTTTAACAAACAATTAAAATGGGAACTAATAAAAATAGGCTTAAACATGGGCGTAACGTTTCGAAGCTATTAGGCTTCCTTATTCGAACGCCTCTAAAAGATAAAAGACAATAAAAAAGCTCCAAGACAACGAACTAAAGAACAAAGAGGCATGGGCAAGAAGGAGCAAAGCGAAAAAAAAGGCAACAACAACAAGAGGCAAGCCTGTCAACGCCGTCTAAATAAATTCTTTAAAAAAGCAAATGTAAAATTGTCAAACTCAAAAAATCCCGGAGACAAATTAAATTATTTTTATATTTTATAAAAAAGACACTACCAATCTGTTAATGTTTCTTGATTTAGATAAAAAAATAAAGGAGGCCCTATTCTAAGATATAGATTGATGTTCTGTAAAATGGTTAAAAAAAAGAAGTTCTAACATTAAAATGTCTAAGTTTGCCAAAATATACTCTGTTGCAAGTATTTTTTTTTTTTTTATAAAATATAAAAATAATTTTAAATAATACACTGCAACAGAGTCTATTTTGGAGAAACTTTGAAGTCGCTCCCTTTTCGCATTTCCTAATACAAAGCGGACGTTAGACGTTTTAATAGCAATTCTTTATTCAACCATTTTACAGAACATCATACTATAACTTGGAATAGGGCCTCCCTTATTTTTTTGATTAAATCAAGAAACATCAACAGATTGTAGAGTCTGTAGTGATGAACATCCTGTCTTGATTCTGGCAACCCTGCAATAGCGGTTGGCCCAATTTCAACCAAGCCTTTCGGTCTTCATTTAGCTTAGAAGCAATCATCTTTTTCTTCCCGCCGCGAATTATCTTGGAAATATACTCGTCGTTTTGTGCAAGCTAATACCTTTTGACAATGTATAGTGTTTTCTTCTCATTAACCCGGTATCAACTGAGGGAATCGTTTAAGCTATAGTAGTTCACCGCACAAGCAGCTTCCTATATCTGATTGTTGATGTTATAGTAGCACACCGTATACTGAGGCTTCAACGGAGGCTAGAGTAGCCTACAGAGAATTTCTTCGGCAGCCCAATGCTCAGCAGCACAATTACAATACTTTGACATATTCAGCCGCAGCTTATTATCTACAGATTGGGTCCTGATTTCTACTTCATTATTGTTCCTCATTTGTTGTTAAGTCCTCCTGTTTCACGAATAAAGAAACTAGAATCCAATCCCCGCCTTGTTTTAATTCAGTGACCTGCTTGAATTTTACTAACTAAAGAATAGTAACCCCTGGAATGATGAGGACTTCTTCCAACAGACAACGAGGAGCAATAGCAACCAAAACATAATATATATATATATATATATATATATATATATATATATATATATATATATATATATATATATATATATATATATATATATATATATATATATATATATATATATATATATATATATATATATATATATATATATATATATATATATATATTTTTTGAATTTAAAAAAAAAAAAATGTTTCATATTATATATATATATATAATAATTTTTAATATCTTCTTATTGCAGAACTTAGTCTGTAGTTTACTTAATTTCAATTATTTATTTACTTTTTCTTTATATAATAACTATTACCATATATATTTAAAAAAATTTCTCTTTTTTTTTACATTTTGCGTAAATGTTATTTTCGTTTCTCGCTATATTTCATAATGTCTAACGGTCACCAAGCAGATGGTAATCAACGAGACACAACCCCACTCATATTTCATATGTGTCCATCTGTCCCTTATATTGCTAATGATTGAAGCCTCCGGTTATCCCAATTAGAAGCCGTTTTTCCGCTGGCTTAAAGTTCTTCCCAGAATTGCAAAGCAGCAATTGCCCAGGTATCACCAGATGTTTTGCGCTCAATCAAAGACGTACTGAGAACAGTGAATAATGCACTCGAACCTTATGCTGCGATCAAAAGACAACTTTTGCAACGCCTAGGAGCTTCGCGGGAGGAAAACATTGCCCAGCTTCTGAAGGAAGAAGAATTATGGGATAGGACACCACGCCAACTTCTCTCTTGGATGTTAGGCCTACTCAGCTCACTACTCACGGGGCAGGAAGATATATTAAGGGAGTTATTCCTGCAGAAGCTACTACCTCATGTGCAAGGAATGCAGCAGCTAGCCCACTGACTACACCATGACAGGACGTCGTAGAGTTAGCAGAAAGGATTTTACCATATCCATTTCATTCTTCTTCTTCTTCTGCTGTCTCTATTGCTACTTCATCTGTATCTCCACCAGCTGCTTCATTCGCACAGCCATCCGCTTCATTTGCACAGCCATCTGCTTCATTTGCACAGTCATCTGATTCATTTGCACAGCCACCAACTGCTTCATCAGCAATTTTTCCCGTTTCATCTGCACTAACACTTGCTGCTGTTTCATATACACCCCCTCCTGCTTCTCAACCATATTTTTGCGCTGGTCTTTCGTCTGTCTCAGTTACTTCGGCCGAGGCACAAGGGCTACACACATGCATGACCCGTTTGGAGTCTCGGTTGGACTCCATACAAGATATGCTTCACAGACTTCTTTGTCCCCACGACACCATACACATCGCTACCGTTCTGCAACATCTTCTCACTCACGCGCTTGCTCTTACTCCGGCAGTAGGAATGAAATGTGCTTTTATCACAGGATCTTCGGTGATGGTGCTCACCTGTATATTCCTCCTTATTCTTTTCGGGGAAACCCATCTGCCAATCAGTAGACTCACCTGTGTACTCCTTCTTATTCTTTTCGGGGAAACCCATCTGCCAATCAGTAGACGGGGCTACTGCTACTGGCACTTCTACTAGCTCAACCCCCCGACTTCGCATCTTTGACGCTTTTACGTCTCTTCACTTTTGATTGACACCGCAGAACAACTGAGTCTTCTCCCGAGAGACTCTTCTTCTCTTTCCACACCCATTCCGGAGCAAACTTGTATGCAGCTAATGGCACAGCCGTTGCTACATACGGGGAAAGGAGTTGCTCTTTGACTTTGAATCTTCGTCGGACCTTTCGTTGGGTTTTCGTGATCGCAGAAGCTTCACAGCCGGTTTTGGGTGAAAATTTTTGGCCCATTTTGACCTTGGAGTGGACTTGCGGTTGGTCGATGGTTCAACCACCCTCAAAGCTCGAGGTGCTCTTAAAACTGCTCCGCTTGTCAGCATTTCTATAGTCGGTACTACTGTTTCTTCCTTTCTGAGTATACTTCTATCCTTTCTTATGAGTTTCCTTTTATGTTGAAACCTTGTTCGTCTCATACTCTTGTGCTACAAAATGTAACTAACTACATTGAGACTACTGGTCCTCCTACGTTTGCTCGCCCACGTTCTCTAACACCGGAGAAACTTAAAGTTGCTCGAGCAGAATTTGATCAGATATTGGAACTCGGTATAGTTCGACCGTCGAAGTTCGCATGGAGTTATCCTCTTCATCTCGTTCCTAAGTCTATGTCAGAAGATTGGAGGCCGTGTGGAGATTATAGAACCCTTAGCGCTGCTACTATCCCAGACAGATGCGGGATACCTCATATCTAAGACTTTACCTCCCATTTTCACAGTTGCACGGTTTTCTCCAAGGCAGATCTCGCCCGGGCTTATCATCAAATTCCCGTGGCAGCTGAAGAAATCCCGAAGACGGTGGTGATATCTTCCTTTGGATTGTTTGAATTTGTACGGATGCCGTACGGCCTTCAAATTGCAGCCCTGACCTTCCAGAGGTTTATGGACACTGTTCTTCGTGGGCTGCCCTTCTGTTGGACTTACCTAGAAGATTTATTAATTTCCAGTCCTTCTCCAGAGCTCCATAAGGACCACCTTTGGGCTGTATTCGCATGACTGCAAGAGTTTGGCATCAGGGTAAATCCTCAGAAATGCGTTCTCGGTGTTCAGTCCCTTACGTTTTTAGGGTACATTATTTCTTCTTCAGCAGTTTTGCCTCCCCAAGAACGCGTCTCTGCTATTCGCGATTTTTCCCTCCTGGAGACAGCGTTAACTTCGTCAATTTTTGGGGATGATAACTTCAATCATCGTTTCGTCCCTTCTGCAGCAGAGCCCCTTTCACCTCTTACATCTCTTCTTAAACAGAAAAAAAGAGGTCTATCCACCAAGATACCTTGGACGGATGCCACTCGCTAATCTTTTGACAATGCAAAGTCCGCTTTTACCGATGCTACTCTCCTTGTTTACCCACAAAAATTTGCTCTTGCTCGTCTTTAGGTAGATGCATAGGATCTTGTTGTCGGAAGTGTCCTGCAGCAATCCCAGGAAGGAATTTCGGCACCTCTTGCTTTCTTCTCCAAGAAACTTCAACCGACTGAAACATGATACAGTGTTTTCAGTCGTGAACTTCTTGCCATTTACCTCTCGTTCCGTCGCTTTTGCTACTTTTTCGAGAGTCGTTCTTTCCATAGATTAACAGATCATAATCCAATCTCGTTTGCGATAAAACCTCGTCATGAACGTCACTCACCACGCGAGGCACGTCATTTGGAATATATATTACATTTCACCGAGGACATAATACATATTCATGGCGTGGACAACCACAACGCTGATGCTCTCTCAAGGATTGAAATTAATGTAAATTGTTCGATATCTCCGGTTAATTTTGAGGACATGCTGTTGCTCAGGGACAGAAGACACTTCACTTCCTGATGGTTACTTTCTCCAATTACAACTGTTGCAACTATCAGGTATCAGGTATTTGTCAACTAGATCTCCTCGTCCTTTGGTTCCACCTTCATTCAGGAAACAAGTCTTCCACTCACTACATGACCTTTCTCACCCAGGTATTTCTGCCACACAGAAGCTTATTGCTTCACGTTTTGTGTGGACAAGCATGTACAAAGACATAAAGATTTGGGCGAGGGCTTGCATTTCCTGCCAGAAGACAAAGGTTTATCGCCACACAAAGGCACCACTTGGTACGTTTCTTCCTCCAGATGAGAGGTTTCAGCACGTTAATGCCGACCTCGTCAGTCTCTTACCTCCTCCAGAGGGTTTTTCGAACCTTCTCACCTGTATCGACCGCTTCACACGGTGGCCGGAAGCAATTCCCATCAGAGACATCACAGCTGAGACTGTCGCCAAGGCTTTCTTAACCAACCGGGTTCCACGTTTCGTTGTGCCAGAGACGATCACGAATGACTAGGGACGTCAGTTTGAATCTTTCCTATGGAGTGATTTTGTCTCTGTGCACAACCAGAATTCGAACTTCTGAATACCACCCAGTAGCAAATGGGTTGGTCGAGAGCTTGCACCGTCAGCTTAAAGCTTCGCTTGCTGCCTATCCTTTTCGGGAAGGGTGACTGACGTTCTGCTTTTCGTCCTCCTAGGCATCCGTTCTGCCATGAAAGAAGATCTCAGTTCAACTTCGTCAGAACTGGTCTATGGCTCACCCCCTCCGTCTCCCAGGTGAGTTCTTTGATCCTTCGCGTTCTCCTCATTTTTCAGACCTTTTCACATAACTTTATAGTCTTCGCCAATGTTCTGCTTCGTGGAAACTTTCCCCAACACGTTCACAAAGCACCCACTCTTTCATTCCAAAAGATCTTTCAACCTGCACTCATGTTTTCATCCGCCTCGATGCCATCGTGCCCCGTTACAGGCCCGATACGAGGGGCCCTTTCAGGTTTAAATTGTATAGAGAAAACTTTTCTCATTCAATGTCCTACTCGAACGGAGGTAGTCTCGATTGACAGATTGAAACCAGCTTTTTTTTAGTGTAATCCTGACCCTCCGGATGACTTCCGCGAATCCACCACTCCAGCCCTTTACATTCCACAAATTCAGCCTGTGCCTGTTCATCATACCTCTCCGTTTCTTCCAACCTTCTACTTCTTCACCTCCTCCGCCTTCACCTCCAGCGGCTATACAGCATTGAAATTTGGCACCACCTTCTCCTGACCGTAGCCTGCAATGCCCTCCTCAGGTTGGTTGAACAAAATCTGGCAAACCAATCCGTGTACCAGTCCGCTTTCTTAACAGATTAAATAATATGGGTAAATAATGAAGCCAAGTAAACTTCGCAACCATTTGAAGACAAGACACAGAAAAAAGAAAAATAAATTAGTGGATTATTTCCGAAAACTACGAGACAATTTTCAAGGAAGACACAAATTGGATCAAATGTTTAGTAAACAAGCAAGCAATAATGCTAACAGTTTATTAGCATTATATTAAATCAGCAAAATAATAGCAAAATCTACAAAGCCACATAGCAATGGTGAAACTGCTTTCTTATCATAGATATCAGTTGTAATTTCAACAACGTTCGGTAAAAATGCACTTGAAATTACAAATAGCCTTTATTTGATCTATAACACAATATCCAGACACATTGATGAAATATCTGAAGATATATTAAATCAACTTATTTCTTAATTAGGAGTGAAACAGTTTGCAATGCAACTTGATGAATCAACTTTGATGGGTATTGAAGCACTTTTATTGGCATATGTAAGATATATGGATGATAATGAACTCAGAGCGGAAACGATTTTTGCAAGATTCATCAAAACAGATACTAAAGGTGAAACAAAATTTAAGGAAGTCCAGTTTTATTTCAGAGAAAAAAATATTCCACTTGAAAATTGATGGTGCTCATTCCATGATCGGTAGATACAGAGAGTTTATCACTCATTTAAAAAATGCATTGCCAAAAGTATTTTGCATACATTGCGTGATTTACCTCCAACATCTTTTGGCGAAGAGATTGAGTGGACATCTACATGAAGCCTTATCTCTTGTAATAAAAGCTGTCAACCTCTTTAAGGCTAATGCTCTTCAAAATTGTCTCTTTAGCAAATTTTGTGATGAAAATGAAGAAGGATTTGATCGTATTGTACTTCATACAGAGGTTTGATGGTTGTATAAAGGCAGTTAATTGTTTTCGTCACTTCGTCGTCCTTTGGGACAGAATTGTGAATATCAGGTTTTGTGTTCAAATCATTTACTTTTTTTTACCTGTTAACAGCACCAACGAGCACAGAATTAAAGTATAAAATAAAACCCATGTTATCCCGGACCAAACGTAGATCCCTCAGGTGGGCGCAGACTGAGGATTTAAAGAGAAATATGTTAAATACAGCAGGAAAAACAGAAGAAGGTAGGGAGTTTCACAGAACAGAGGTGGCTAGAAAGGAGGTGGTACCACAACGCGCACGGTTAGAGTTTGCAATGCTCATACAAAGTTCATGTGCAAGTAAGGCACCCCTTGTGCTGCGAGCACCTGCCGTTGTAGTAACTATAGAAAAGAGAGGGTGCACCAACGTCACGTCGCGAAGAAAGAAAGTCAAGGGAGTTTGAAAG